>WNYE01000032.1:290244-370786 GCA_021396245.1 Sporothrix humicola
CCCGGCAACCTGGAATGGGGGCCCCCCCCCCCCCCGCCCCCAAACCCACCCCCCCCCAAAAAAAACCCAACAAAAAAAAAAAAAAAAAAAAAAAAAAAAAAAAAAAAGCCAAAAGGAAGCCAGCAACCAGCAAAAGGGGGGTGGGACGAGCGAAGTGGATACAGTTGAAGGGGAAGCGGCATCCCACTTTTTCGGTTTTCTGTTCGACGATGCGGTAAGTATCTCATGTCCCTTTAGCTTTTGGTGTGTCTTGCGTCGTCGTCTTGCGTCTCCTGCTTGCGTCTTCTTTTGATGGGGTTTTACTTCGACGTAATTACCCAGAGGAATAATGGCTCGTTGTCTTGCAGTTGATTTTCCCATTCCCTCCCAACACTATGCTCCATTTAACCTGTCAACAAACAGACGCCAGCGAGGTCCGCGAGATTCTGACGCCAAATGGAACAGAAAAAAAGTGGGAGCACTAGAACGGGATTTGGCTCTTTTTGCCTCCTTTTGTACATGTTCTCCTACTGGCGCTATCTCATGCAGCACAAGTGCTCCCAAATCGGTATCTGTACATGGGACACCACTAACAAATCGAAAGCAGAAGCCAACGCAGAACGCAAACCGCCAAAAGAAGAAAAAACCCGTCACCGCCGCCGCCGTCGCCGCCACTGGAGCAAGGAACAAGAAACAGCAGACTACTGGCACAGTTCTCGATTCGACAGTGGCTCGAGTGGCTTGCTCCTGGTTTATTTTCTCACACCCTCCCTCCGCTAGAGCGCTAGAAGGCCCGAAGAAGCCTGCATGGAAGCTTTCCCCCCTCATTCCTTCGAGACGGTCGTTCCTTGGCTTGCACATCGTTTCTTTGTGCCTTTTTCGTGCCGTGTCCCCCTTTCTCACAGTGAGCGAGCCAGTCCAACCAGCCAGTTTTTTTTGGCCAATCTCCAGCCTTCCGTCCAATCTTGTCATTTCGCACGTAACTCCGCGCGGATTGCTAAAACTCACCCGCAGCTTACACCGGGAATATCACGAGAATATCATCTTTTAGTGTGCACTCTCGACACTCTTCTGGGCTTGGTGCCGATTGTTATTTTGCATTTTCTGGGATTGTGGCAGAGAACCCAAAGAGCCCTTGAAGTTCTGATCCCGGCCGCGCGCTTCTGGTCCCGACGGCCTGGCCGTGCCTCCTGTCCTCTGCGATTTAGACTTTTTCTGGCGTCTCACCTCTCCTTGCCTATTTTGTGCCATTTTTTGTTGTTCTGATTCCTTTGACAGGGCGATCCGATGGATTCAACGCACCTCAAGTGGGAAAGCAATCTAACACTCTCCGACAAAGTGTTCAAGGATTCTTCGATTTCTCGGCGCGGCGGCGCAAAGTCAGCAACCAGCACAAAGCCCGCCGGGAGACCGAAAAAAAAGTACAGTGGCCTGACATAAAAAGCAAAAAGACAGCACGAAAAAAGGCTCATCTCATACTCATATTCAAAAGTCAAAAAGTATGATCACAAACAGAAAAACAAATGACAAAATCAACAAACTCAACTGCCGAACGGTCCCGACGGATACGACGATTGTTAACTTGCTCGCAAAGTGGAATATTATGCCACAATTGAGGAGATATGATGAAAGGAAGGCCCAGATAAAAAAAGAGAAGAAAAAAAAGAAACGAAAGGCCAGACCGGGTCGGACGATGACAGGGCCCGTTTTACGTCTATCAAAAACTGTCCAGCACATCAAAATCCGAAATGGTCCACGTTAAAGGCCTGCGTTAAAGGTCCCCCATTAAAGGTCGCCCTTTTGTCTCCTCTTCGACCATTTCGGCCTCCACTCTTTAAAGAACAGTAAGTGGTGCCCACGGATTACACGGGAGTATGAATGCGACCGGATGTGATGCGAGCCTTCGGGCCAGAGACAAGGAGAGAACAACCTTTGACACGGCTCTTGACTTGGAGCATTCTTCATCTCGATGAAGACAACGATTCAAGTCGAAAAGGAGGGGTGACCAAGGAAAAGAGAAGCATCGTTGTGGCATTGTGCTGATTGTGTGTGGTGGGCATGTGTGATCTTGCTCGCTGTTTGCTTTTTTTGCCTGTCTGCTTGCTGCTTGTTTTCTCGTTCTCATGCTCCTGCTCGTTCTTCCATTGAATGGGAGGGTGGGGCGACCTTTCACTCTTTTTCTTTGCGCGAATCATCTCATTGGCTGGATTTGAATTTTGATTTTGACAAGGGATCCAGAGGGGCAAGGGGAGGGGGTGTATCGAAGGAAGAGCCACAAAGTGAACCAAAAAAGCGAACAGACTGACTTTAGGTGATGATGGACAGGGCCGACCATCCTATCCAGCCAGTCAGCGGTCCAGAATGCCAGACGAGAGTTCTCACGGCACGAAACAACAAAATCATGGAGCAACACAACACGGCCATCGAGACCAACGAAGCCAACAAAACCGGGTTAACAGATACAGGCGAATATCACTTTGACAGTTGGTATAATCTTTTGCCCCGAACAAGCCTTTTATTCTCACTCCACCTGCCCACCCCCAGCTTTATTTCTATTTATTAAATAGAAAAATTGATGGGCGCAAGTCGAAGTACATATACGTCGTACACGATGGTGTCAGAGCCTCGAGCACGACAGGTTAACCACATCCAAACGACGGGGAAACACAACATATCCGAGGAAGCGGAAACGTTCGAGGCAGCAAAATGAAGCCCATGCGAGATGCTTTTTCAAAACGATGATCAGCTTGTCTGCTACTTTTTGCAACGACCAGCGCCACCTCTCTTTGTCCAACACGCCACACAATGTGGAAACATGTTTGTGTCTTCCGACGACGTATCTTTAAGGTTTCGTGGGCGGATAGACGGATGGGCACAGACTCAAGCACATCGATTCGGACAGGCCTGGCCACCCAGGTTATGACCCAGCTCGCCCAGGTTGAGTTGACGCAAGATATGCGCGAGTGCGTGAGTGGGGGTCCGTGATCCCCTGTCTCTTTGTCTTTTTACCCAGTGCCCTTTATTCTGTCAAAGTGAGTTGACCGTCACTATGAATGCATCTTGACTCCTTTTACTGTATATTGTTGTGAATACGAGTCACGACAAAAAGTCCAATAAAAAAGAACGGGGCCCCGAAAAGAACAAAAGACGCAATGCGATGGCATCAACCGTCCGTCATCCAAGTGTCAGCACCCCCAAGCACGGGAAGCATGGAAGCATGCATGGTTAATCACAGCCCAGGGTCGAAGAGGAGGGAAATGGAAACACGACAAGTGTGGATGGATGAGTGAGGGCGACAAAAGTGACAGAAAGCCGAAAGGCCAAAAGGTCAAAATACACCCCCAACCCAACACTCGAAAACTCGGCCCAACACCGTATTCCAACGACTCCATACGCCGTGCAACAGACACAGCAGACACCGGTTGGACCACTGGTTAGGCGACCTGTCAGTTGGGATGCAGCAGAGAGGCCAACTTGTTCTACCAAAACAATACGTCGTATCTTACTTTTGCAGGCATTACGGTGTGTTGATATCCCTTGCTACATGTCGGCAAGAGTTCTCGGTACAATGAAGCACGAAGGATGTTTTTAAAAAAGGATGAGAGCCCTCAAAACGATTCTGCTTCTCCAAAGAGCCCATGTACGTCACATTCTCCTTATTCCTGCGTCTGCATTTTCTCTTCCCCTCAGTTGCCCCCTCCGAACTACATTTTATTTTGTGCGACGCTCCGCGATCTAGGATGCAGGTTCCGACGATAGCTACGATAGTGCGGGTGCCAATTCTACCAATTTCCACGCCAGCACACCGTCTTTCTCCAAATACCAATGCACATCGTCCATCACCCAGTACCAATCAGCCAGGCTATCAGCTATCGCATCCATCGCAACCGCGTCAGAGTCCGGCCCTAGTCCAAGTGGTCCAAGGCGACGTATAGGAAGCTGGCTCCGGTGAGAGAGACAAGCAAATGAAACGAAGAAAAAGAGAACCACAAAAAGAGGAGGCAGCAAAATGCAGGACTGTGAACGTTGAACGCCTCCGAGGTTTGAGGTCCAGGCCAGGCCGCAAATCGAGAACAGACTGCTGCACCCACAAAAAACAAGCGAAAACGATCGACGACGCGGACCACCTGGCCGGCCCCCTTGTCGTGTCGTCTTTCCCCCTCTTGAGTCTCTTGTGTCTTTGTGCCTCTCGTGTGGTCTTGACTCTTTGAGTGCTATTTCTTTTTCGAGATGAACGCCGTCCAGTCGCAGTGCTCGCAATGGTCTGTTCGATAAACACACCCTGCTGGACTATACAGAATACCAAGAGATCCAAATCGGCCGAAGACAAGGCCTACAGATACAAGTACAGATCAGTTACAGAGCACACAGAGCACACAGAGATCGGTGAGATACATGGACTACAGGGCATGCGGTCTTCACACACGCTACAGTTTGCTAGAAAACAAAGGCCCAGCGCTAACAGCGCTAAACGCTTCTGCCCGTCACCTGGCTCCGGATGAAAAGTGCCGTCCAGTGTCTTGGCTCCAAACTCTTCAGTGGACAATGTGCTGTTTCTTCCATGTTCTCTTTGTTTTTTCCTCCTTCATCTGTCCTTTTTCTTCTTCTTTTCCGCCTTCCAGCATGGAATCTACGCTCTCTCCCTCTTCTCGTGATGGCTCTGATCCTGATCTCCTTTACCACTTTTTTTCTCCGTCCTTGGCAGCATTAATAGCATTGGCAAAGAACAGGGCATGGTCTTGGCCAGAGATGGTGGTCAACAACAAGTGCTGTTGTTGAGTTCTGGCGCCAACAGGTGAGAGTTCCCGCAACGGACGATTCCTCCTTCGAGACTTTAGACTTTGGAGGTTCCTGACGAGGGGGGGCGTGTGATTTTGCGAATGTTAGTGAGTGCACTAACGCCCGCTGTACCTGCTTGTACCTTTTTGATGTCTTCTTTTTCAATCCAGCGAGTCTTGTCAGGTTTCCCCGTTTATTTACACTTTCATTCATCCACTACCTAGATAGCTTCAGCGACTTGCAAAAAACAAGGACCGGCCTCCCGCCAACGCCGGCCAGCCTCTGCCTCTTGTTCTTTTTCGCCTCTAGGCTTTGAGCCTATGTTGAATCTTCTTTCTCCTCTTTTGTTCTGGTGCATTTTTAGTTTTTTTGTGGCTTTTGTGCAGTGGTGTCCAGGTGTCCAGGTGGTATTTTCTCCTCTTTGGGGTCTCAATCTTGGGTTTCTCTGTGTTTTCCATTGCTTCTAGCCCGTTCCTCGCTTTCTTGGTGTGTTGCTCAATGTCTTGCCTCGATTTGCAGCTTGTGACAGACCCGTCCCTCTTCCACGAAATATACGGCCAATATCGATTTTGTGCATTTCGAGCGGGAAAAGGGGCCCCAGATCCTACACGGACAGTACATATATGTTTTCAAACAAATACCTGCCAATGGCCATACGAATACGCGTGAGTACAGCCACCGAAGCAAGCCGGGCTTTTCAGTACATTCCTTGGCTCTATTTCTCTACATCTGTGTATCACGGAGAATTTACAGTGTCCTGATCACGAGAAAGAGCTAACAGCACGTGTTGGTGTGTCGTGCGCAGCGTGCAACATGGAGAGAAGGGGAGGGAGAAGAAGGGCAAGGCTGTCGGTACGATGTCAGTATTCGACCACTCTTGTTATCATCAAAAGTATCTTACGTGCAAAGGGTCACTCGTTACCCCATACCAATTGTCAAAGTCAAAGTGAAAGAACTATGACGACAATTATCAACAGTCTGTTTCATAATTACAGAACATTTTGCCTCCTCGTCTTTGCTTCACCCTTTCATCTCTCATCTCCTTTTTTTTTCTTCCCTGTGTCAAGTCTTTCTTTTTATTTTATTTCCCCCTCACCGACTCTGTCTTGCTTCGGTCCTTTTACTCCTCCCCGAAGCTCTGACTCTCACTCTGTCGTCACTCCCACAGTCCACTGACAGGCTGTCTCCTTTTTAGTGGTTATCAGTTCCTTCAGGCGGTTTAAACGGCCTTAACACCAGTTACGCAGCAATACACGCCAAAAGGCCAAAAGGCCAAGCCAGCACAAGCCGATTTTTAAAAATTCAAAATACCCGTGACAGAAAGTACACCAGAACCACATCTCTTTTTGTTACGTATTGATGTCGTACTGGTTTCGTCTCGAAAAGCCTCTAGGCAGTTCTCTCGACATTCCTCTGTTCCTGGTGTCCGTCTTTTAGGGCTTTTCTACCCCGAGGACACCGAGACCACCGAGTTCAGTGTCTTGTGTCTGCGTGTGTTCGTCCGTGTTCTTCTGTGATTTCTCCTTGTATTCTCCGTCTTTTTACTGGCCTTTTTGTGCCCTTGTCTTTCTGGTCTCCTGGTCTTCCCCTCTTTTGTCTCCAACTGATCTCCCTGATCAATTGCCCAATTGCAGTCTGCCAACAGTCTCCTGTTCGGTCATTCGCGGCTGTACTTTTGTAGTGTGTTTCTGCATTCTGTGCATATTTTACACGTTGTATTCCACGTCCCTTGCCTCGTCTTCTTTTTGGGGGCCATGTTTGTGGTTTCTCCAGCTGTTCCTATCGCATCGCATCGCAGCAAATCAAACGCGAAAAAGGGACAAAAGACATAAAAGCAAGGGACTTGCCGTATTGCTGACATGGAGGGGCAAAATGCGATAAGAGAGTCAAGCTGGAGAGCTTTATCTTTTTCGTCTCTTGTTGACACAGAATGACAGAAAATGACAAAAATGAGAGGAGATACGATAAAGATAAAAAAATACGAGGGTTGCAGGTCACGACAGTATCAAATCACGAAGAACCCTCAAAAAAGAGGACGGGAAACAAAAGACAAATTGACCTTTGGCACACCGCGATTTGCATACATTTCGCATGTACCTGCAACCCATAACCACACAAAGTTGCTGTCGTTTGCTGGCTGGCGCGCACAAAATAAAATAAAAAGGTTCCTTTTTCCGTTGCATGAAACGTTACAATGATCTCCACAGACCCTTTTTATTCTGTGTGGACGAGCGATTTTCGCATTTATTCTTTCTTTGAAATAAAATAGTTTATTTTAGCTTGCTTTTCTTTCACACTCTTCATTCTTTACATTCTTTTTCGATTTACTGTGTATTTTTGTTCTCTTTTTCTCTCCTCTAAATTTACTCTCTCCCACTAATAGGCGCCGTCGACCGCTAAAAAAGACCCATGTCAGTCAATCGGCACGCCATCAGCTCACTGTATCTGGTTACTTACAGCGCCTCGGCCGGACTACCTTCTTGGTCAATCCGGACAACCCACAGACAGCAAAGACAAGCCACAAGCAGACCTCCCCCGAGATCCGTTCCCAACCTTTCCCTTTTCTGTTCTGTTGTGGCCAAAGAAATCCGCCAATGAAATGGGCAATCTAGACCTCAACTCCTCCTTCCTCACACTGCCTCATTGCCTCCCCTCAAAACCTCCCTGTTCATTTACCATTTCTCCTGTCCATCTCACTCTCCAGTGTGCTCTCTGGTGTGCTTGGTTTTTGTGCCATAATTTTGTGCTCATCTTATCTACCCTCTCCTCGTTTTGGTTTTCTTGATTTAATGCAACGGAGTGCACGTTTTTATTTTTTATACGGTCTTCTGCTTTCAACGTTCGTGAAGACCCTTTGTAAAAGAGAGTTCACCGTCTGCATTTGCCCCCACCGACATCCTATCATCAGGGCTCCGTTGTGAAATATAAATATACATAAACCGAAAACGAGGTGCTCTAGACACTGACAGACTGGCAAAATCCCTCTAAAAGTGCTCCAGAAAGGTCCCAAAATTCCCTGGAATTGCAGAATAACCTTGCAAAATAAACGTAAAGTACAGGAAGTACGGGAAATACGGGAAATACCTGGAAATGCATAACTCTTGCCCTAAAATGTCTGGAAATCAAGCGAGACTGGTGTAAATAATAGGAGGCCAGGAGAGCATGTCGTCCCCGAAATCTTGCAGGCTCGTACTCGTACAACAAAATTAAGTGCATTCAAGTGCCTTGATCTGCTTCTAGCTCAGCGCCGGAGTAGTTAATACACCGGAGAACTGGCAGAAGATGGGCATGGTCTGGCCTGGCCTGGACTTGGAATGTCCGTACGAGCTAGATAACGAACTATCAGAGATGAACGGACGCCGGACAAGTGAACAATCCGACGAGATGAGGGGGGAAGTGCAGCTACTGTGCACGATATAAACTATAGAAACAGCGTCGGGCAATAACCACAGTGAAAACAAAGAAAAGGTGAGGCCAAACAAAGGCAGGCGGAATTCACGATCGTCATCGTCGTACAGACATCTGGATATTCTGGGGTAACTAGCATTGGATGCCTTTTGCGCAATGTATATTTTGTCGCATTATAGCATCTCACCCCATACAGTTGCTTTGAATTTAAAACGCCCATAGAGAGTATGGTACACCCTCTTTTGCCTCCCGTCCCCTCTTTCAACGGCCTCCTCTCTCCCATCTCCTATTTTACGTCTTTATTTCCTTGATTCCCGCGTCTATTCGCCGTTGGAAAACTGGTATTCTTCGAGTCCCATTTTACCCCGCCACAGCCCGCTCCATCCATTCTCTTCATTATCTTCACATGCGAGACATGCAAGGGGAGGTGAGAACAAGAAATGAGGAGCGAGGAGAAGAGAGGCGTGAGAAGTGAGAAGTGAGAGGGCGTGTATGGTAAAGTACGGAGCAAAGTGTGATTGTTTTGTTTTGTATCCATTCTGCAGTGGAGTGAACATGGACTGCTGGAGTGGCGGATATACCCACTCCCTTCAACTCTATTTACCAGTATTCACTGTCGAGACTGTCTGCTTTATTCCAAAGTGATGTTCTCCGGACTCAATAATACAGTGGCTATCAAGGTTTGGTAGGATAATTCAAATGCTGCCAGTTTGTTTTCAGTGAAGTCTCATGATGAATCGCCCATTTGGAGGCAAAAGCCATATTTTTATTTAATTCGAACATTAAATATTTATATAAATTGAGACGACTATAATAAAAGTTATGATTAATCCTCAACAATCAATCGTAATAAATGATCATGGGCTTTGAACGTGCGGTAAAAGGGAGCCCAACATGTTAGTGGAAATTTATGAAACTAATTTACATTCTTGATCTAGCTCTATATACTAAATAATCTAAACAATTTTCAACAAGCGCAGTAGCGCTAAATGGGCTTGTGGTTTAGTGGTATAATTTTCCCTTAGCATGGGAAAGGTCCTGGGTTCGATTCCCAGCAAGTCCATATTTTTGCGATTATCTACGATTTTTTTTGTTAAATCTCGACATCGCGAAAAGCTTCATTTTTGCATTTTGCAAATGTGAGTTTTAGTGCGAGGCTAAATTTATTTTAGCGTGATTTTTGTGGTGGCTATTTGGCGGCCAAAATGGCAAGAACCAGCAACGGAAGGAGCGTTGTGGCCTCAAGAAGGGCGGCCGCCTTTCGTGTCCGTGTAAGTGATTTATTGTATTGATTTATTCTGCCGTGACAAGCCATGTCCGAATAAACCCCATTAAATGATTGCTCGCAAACGGATGATTGAATTGAAGTTTGGTGGCAGGATCGACGAGCAGGCAGCACGAACGCATAGCATATTCTCGGTTCATTTGATCCTCTTGGATGTGGCTGAGATGTTTTTTATTTGATTTGCAAAAGGCTGTGCATCTTTCCACTCTTTTGAAAACCACCCCGGCCTTAAATCACAATGCGAAGCAGCAACAGAGACAACAAAACAGCAGGCTGTGGAAGCTCAAATTACATCTGAATACAGCAACTTCAAGTGGAGTTCTTGACCTTGATTCTTGTGAACGAGAAACGAAAGGCCAGTGCCTGTTTTCACGATCTTGGATGGAGACGATGGAGATGGCTACTGCAACCCTGCGAGCCTGTTTTCAGACTGTTGTCTTGCTAGCTGCCTGTTTGAAGATTTGTGTTGCAATATGTATTTGTTCGCGTGCCTGTTATCTCGTCGAGATCGTCACATGGATGATGCAAAGGAAAATTACGGAAAATAAAATCAAAGGATAGCCAGAGAGCCAGAAAGCCGACGATGCAAGACACAATGCATAAATCAAAATACCTGACAGTACTTTGTACTTGACAACTGATACTCGCAAGGCAGACCTGCACAGACGATCTTTAAAGAGGATGTCCTGTAATAGTGTGCACGAATATTGCACGCCCTCATGCACAATATATATTCCACTCCCACCCATTCTCGCCATTGTTCCACTCCCATCACTTGGGAGTTGCCTTTGCTGGTCTAGACCCAAACGTCCGCCCTGCGCCTGTGGTCATGGCGCAATCTTCAACTCCACCTGGCAACATTCAAAGTATCGTCAAGTCTCCATAAGGCGGTGGGTTCGTCTGCCGTAGGACTCAACTTTAAGTTTGAGCAGACGCTCAGATGTACACAAAGACTACTTTTGTAAACGTTCAGCAGTCCTCTTGGCCGGTATGTTCCTCGGTAAACAATGGAAGATGGAGCACAGACGCGAAGGGAAGAAAAGAGGCGAGACGAGAGAACGAAAACGAGAATCAAGAAGCGAGAAAGCAGAAAAAAGGAGGAGGCTTGATATCGGCGATATTGACAAGGACGGCCGGGCTGAAACGGAGGGCAGATCAAAGGGCTGAGCCGGTGATGTACAAGAGACTCCACGATGGCGAATACAGAAATACAGAAAAAGATAGAAGAAACTCCAAGTACCCGGGAGTACTCTGCCATCGTGTCCACATCCCGAGGGTCCAAAAAGAAAGAAACTCGGAAGGGTGCCGCTCAGGGTCTGCCGGCTCCATCCAGCTCCAACCTTCAACGGTCAAAGGCATGCCCACAAAGCAGAAGTGCAGCTCCAACTGGGTCCGTTGACAGGCAAAGCACGATGCTGTACGCTGCTGTTGGCGATGCAACTTTCCAACGTCCAGAGATGCATCACATGTGGTCTTCAGTCTCGACTGCAACTACACCAGCAACGAGACCGCAACGTTAAAGTTGCCTTGGACAGGGGCACAAAAAAGAAACCAAAAAGCTGCAGGATATGTGTCGTATGTCAGTCGAGCTAGAAGACGAATGGATGGACTGGTGGAGAGCTTTGGTGGATGGACAGCTACTCTTCCCACTACAAGTATGTCATATCGTCGTGCCCCGGATTTGATTGTCTTGATGCGACTCGTTCTCGAGTGATCCATGGTCGACGAGAAGCGGTTCAAGTGTGGCTATGGCCAACCTTTGATTTTATTCGATTTTTGCTGACCTCTTATTGCGATATCCTGACGGTCCATCACGGCAGGTTCCTTGGAAATATGACTACAGAGTCGTGCCCGATGCACCTACGACGCATCGTCGCCGACGGATAAACAATCACGAGAAGGATCACGACGGATAAGGAATGGACGAGAAAAAAAAAAAGAAAAAAAAAAGACAAGGGGAAAACGAGGGAATGGAAAGGGCTTTGATAGGCATGGGTATTTAATCTGCGGCACAGCCGTCCATCGTCTCGTTTCCCAGTCAAGGTTTGCATCTGTTCCCCAGCCACGATACTTTCAGGACAATGCTGACCTTTAGGCATGACCAAAGCCATCATCGATGTTCACCGCCCTCCTCCTCGAAACCCCTCTCTCTTCTCTGTCGCCTTTGTTTTATCCTTCCCGGCTCGTCTCCTGGATCGGCTCGTTTACCCCAGACGCGGGTGCCAAAGGGATTCCCAGAGGAGTTTATGGAAGGTAGACGAAAAAGAGCATCATCACGAGAAATAGCCCGACAAAAGCAGCAACGGTTGCGAAAATAGATTGCCTGGCAACGCTCGTCCCCTGCCTCACCATCGGTCAACGACACAAAAATACACCAAAATCCCACGATCCTGGTCACAGGACAGCGAGAAAGCGAGAAAGACCGGGAAGGGCCCTCGCCGAATGTCGGCGGTGACATTGGCGGAAAGAAAAAATAAATGAAAGGCAGACGAATAAATGAAAAAGACGACGACGGCAAGAGCGGAAACCGAGAACTGAGAGAGGAGAAGCGAGGACAAGAAGGCGAGACGAAAGAGAAAGACGAGGCGAAGCGACGAACAGGTCACGTCGTGTCCCGTGTCCGTCGCCCGTGCCGGAAGGCTCGTTCTTGTTCTTGTCCTCCAAATTGTCGTCCTCATTTCCTTCCCCTCGTCCTCACCTTTGTCGGCATCCCGTCTATTGACTCTTGTTTTCTGGATCTTTATATTGCTGACCTTTTTTCTTTCTTTTTCACTTTAACAGTACCAGACCGGACACTTCCTTGTCAAGCGACTCCTTTGCGCCCCGATGCCTTGCAAAATTTCCTGGTTACTTCGCCCTTTCCCTCTCATTCCTTATTTTATCCATGATTGCATATCACCCGATATGATGGATTGGGGGATGGGATGGGATGGCAAAAAAGAGTTGACAGTTAATCTATTCTACCTAGAGCCGAAGGAGAATTTCGAGGGGCTTGGACCGCGTCCACAGTCCCTTTCCATGTAATACTGAAAACGAAAAGGAAGAAGAGATGAAGCCTCTTACAAAATGCACAAGTCGGGGACCAAACTCAGGATCTGCAATTTATTTCCCTCCTCTCTTTGGCAGGCATCTCCATCTTTGATTGCTGTCCGAGCGCTTGGGAAAGCGAAAAGAGGCAGAAAGGAAGAGAAAGGAAGACGATAAGCCCTACAGATTACGAAGCCCACAGCTCGCATCGTCCCGTGCCTGCCAGCGGTTTCGGAGGAAAATGAGGAGAAATGGGGAAAGAAGAGGAGGATCGAGGATCATTAAGAGCTTCGGAAACAAATTGGATAGAAAGGACAAAAAGGATTTGGGGTGTAGGGGCCGGGAAGAAGTCTTTCCTGGTAGATTTTTGCCTGGCAAGGCGGGCAGGAAGGCATCAAGCTGATGATCCTCCAGGGCAACAAAGGGCACAAGATGGCTGAGCTCATGACGACAGCTTGACTCGTCATTCTGATACAGCCGTCAGAGAAGGGAGTCTGTTATCTCATCGTCCCCAAGGCAGCCCCCGGGAAACGAGAAATGAGAGCACACGACATCGTCACGACAGGATCGCGATAGTATGACACAACATCTCGAGGTATCACGATGGCATCATGACAGCCTGTCTAATATCTCTATCAAAAGCCTCAATATCATCACATGGACCGTGCATTGTTTGTTTATTTGTTTATGTTATCTACTGGGTGCCGACGTGAAGTCAGTCTCGACAATATTGTCGACAATATTATGAGGGCATCAAAAGTACAACAAGTGACTTGTGCTTCATCTCCCATATCTCAAACTATTGGATAGAGATGTCGGGTTTGTTGGTTTTTTACAGTCAACAATGCCCGTGATGAGACATGAGACACATTTTAATCTAATAAAATACACCGCGCGCTTCTACGACGCACGGTGATATCATCCTGCCTGTATGGCCCTTTTGATATTGATGGTTCCGTTTGTTGCTTCGGAGACGGCGTCGGCGAAAAGAAGGTTGTGCGAAGAAATGCATTGCAAAGGGACCACATGCAAGGATCAGGGAACAAACGACGGTGAAGTGAAAGGAAATGTGCATCACGAGAGGCCCAACGACCCCCAAATAGGGACAATATAAATATAACAGTGCAGAAATGGGTGAGAGATGGAGTGAAAAAAGAAGCTAGTGCAATACGATAATATTACGGCCAACGAAATAAGATGATGAGGGCAGAAAAGACAAAAAGAAGGTGTCCTGGTGAGAAAGTGTTGAGGATGTGGTGACAAAAAGCAAGATATCACGACAGACATCACGACAAAATCAAGATCACAAAACCAACAGACAACAAATATCAAACAACAAACAGCATCACAAAATGTGCACACACTTGCAACAGACACACACATTCAACAGACATCTTCACAATATCGAAAATGGACATGGGACATGGGCATGAGACTGGCTGCTGGCAACAGTAGGCGAATGAGATGCAGTAGATAGAGAGAAGAGAAACCGCTAGAGAAATGCCAATATAAATGAGATAAGAGCAGACAAATAACAATGAAAAGAGGCAAGCATGAACACCGTCGCAAAATCAAACAAGCCTCTGCACCCCGAGTGTGACCAGCGCCGCATGCTTCTTCTGCTCATCTTGGTTACAGTCCTCCTTCTCTTTGCCTTCTCCGGCTATATTAAATCCCACACTCCTGGTTGGGCCCTATTTGCCCTCTTCGCTCAAGCCTCTGCTGTCGTCGTTTTAATCTATTTCTCTCTTGGCTCTGATGGTGTGTATACGTGGACACTGTTATACGACCCTTGGCCGTGCTGTTGGTCTCGGGGCTTTTTTGTTCGCTCTGCTGCTTTTTCTCGACCTTACTGTCATTTTAATATATTCCCGTCCTTGTTCTTACTTCGTTTCTCTTCATAATGGAGGGGGCGTGTAAGCGCGACTCTTTAGAGAAATAAGAGAAATCCAGTCCATTATGTGAAAAGGCGATCTGTGAGCAACAGACTTTGGTAAAGGAGGGATATTCATCTACAGTTGGAAGGAATCAAGGCTGTGATTTGATCTCATTCTGATTTTATTTTACTTCATATTCTGAAAGCAAATCAGGACAAGAATCACGAAGAAAAAAGGCCCATAACCCCCACACAAACAATATCCGGATAGCCAACCGAGAGTGGCTGTCTCCAGAGAGTCTGTTGGTTGACAAATATTTACAGATCTCTCACACCTCGTCTACATTCATGTGACTTGTCTGCCTCTCACACATTTCTTTCCGCCTTCCAGTCACATCTCCAATCCTGTTCCCCGTACCTCGTGACCCCCATTTTCGTTTTGCTGACCGATACCACCCCGTGCCGGATCCAATATGCTGCCGTTGAGTTAACAGGCTCCCGCTCGAAGGCTCCCGCCTTTCATACTTGTCTTCCTTCTAGTCTACCCCATATTGTGATCAAATTGTGATCAAATTGTGAAATATTGTGAGCTACAGGCACTACGGGCTTCGCACTTTCCCCACAAATTGTCCAACAGTGTCGTCCTCGTCTTTCTTGGTCTTCAAAACTTGTTACCAGATATCGCCAATTAATGGACGGGTTGTAGTCTTAACACTGTTGATTTAAAGGCCCTAAGGTTGGGGGTTTAAAGGTGTTGACGGCCATTTTTTTTTCCTGGTGTGCTTTAAAGTCTTTAACAGTAGTAGTGATTTATTGAAGCTTTTCTGGTTATGTTTCTTTTCTTTTCTTTTCTTTTTTTAAAAATTTATTTAAAGAAAAAAAGATATATATTGAAATAAAATAGTTTGAGCAACAAGCAAATTTTGAAAATAAATATGTAAAAATAAGCATACGGCCTCAACGTTACCTACGAGGCCAAGACGGGACGAGACAATCTATGGCTGACCTTTCTGACTTTGACATCCCTTCTCATATTAATTTTCCTGCCTGCCGTACTCAAAACGACCCTGAGGCTCCCGGAAAGGGAAAACGAAGCGCCCTCGAACCGGGAAATCCTTACGCAAACGAGAAGGACAGTGCCGTAGACCGATGGCACGTTCCAAAATTAGAAGCAATAAGCAAGGTGAAGAGAACGACCGTAAGAGACAAGCAAGAAGAGAAACAAATATCTGGTAACGATGACGACAATGAAAGGACGCGTATGCATCGACAACGAGTCCACGAAACGAAACGAATGTGATTGACTGAATCGTCAAAGATAAGATGTAATGAACGATGCGTTGAAATATAAAAATAGAATAGAAAGAAAGACAGGAAGCCAACATCCAGTGCAGTGCCAGAAAGGACCTTGCATCTTGCACCTGATGAGGCTCGAGATGGCCCATCGCCAATCGCAGCACACCCTTTATCCGAAGTGCAGCTCAAGATGTTTCTATTTTTGTATCTGAGGGTAAGGTGTAAACTAGAAATTAAATGACAAAGGACGAAAGTGAAAGTGCAAAGACAGGACAACAAAAAATACCTCAAAAGGACCTTATGTCGGATGTTGTCACCATCAATTATCACATGACACAAAAGGCTGCGAGACAAGGCTGTGGGCTGTGAGACTGCTTGAGCACATTGCACAGTAAAATGCCGCCAATGAGAAATATCTCAAAGTTCAATAATCTGTTTGTCTCTTCTCACTCACTGATGTACTGTTCACAGCTGACTGTGAGCATCTTATCTGCCGGATCATCGACACTAGTCATCCCGCCGGATCGGGACCTCCACTAATGATCCTTCTCCGCCGGGGTGAGATGCACAAAACGGACACGAGCACAAACACACACACAGAGGGGCAACATCAAACTGACGAACAGCATGGCGAATAGAATTTGAGAAATAAAACAGTCTTGGTATGTATTGTCTATAAAAATGAAACAATGGTGAACACAGCAAACAGAAAACGGCAAACCGAAAAGGCGCAATATTGCCTACTAACGTACAGCCACCGGTGCTCTTCGGTCGTATTGCCAATACCATCGCCGCCACCACACACTCGTGTGAAATGAGGAAATAAAAAAAACAGAATTTGGTATCATTCTTCTTCGGGCTTTCGGAAACGCATCCCCTGCATGCCGTCTCTCCGAAAACTCACTTCCATTACAACCCCCGTTTGCTTTGCTTCACAGCTCACAGCTTGCCCTTGTCATCGCTAGAAAGTCATGCCGTGGCAGCAGGGGCGGGAGCAGGCTCCTCGGTCTTGGTGGGAGCAGCGGCGGGTTTGCTGCCGAGAGCGTCCACGATGGGCTTCTCGAGCGCCTCGGGCTTGGTGGTGCTGGCCCAGCGCTCGATGACGGCGCCGTTGCGGCCGATCAGGAACTTTTCAAAGTTCCACTTGATGCGGCGCAGGCCGAGCAGGCCAGACTTTTGCTCCTTGAGCCACTGGTACAGAGGAGCAGCGCTGTCGCCGTTGACGTCGATCTTGCCGAGGACGGGGAACGAGACGCCGTAGTTGATCTGGCAGAAGCTCTGAATCTCGTCGTTGGAGCCAGGATCCTGGGCGCCGAACTGGTTGCAGGGGAAGCCGAGGATCTCAAAGTCCTCGCCGTAGCTGGCGCGGAGATCCTTGTACAGCTTCTCGAGGCCGCCGAACTGGGGCGTGAAGCCGCACTTGGAGGCCGTGTTGACGATCAGGACAACCTTGCCCTCGTACTTGTGTAGGTCGATCTCGTTGCCGGCCTCTGTAGAGTGGTTAGTATGGGACAACAAAAGAAAGGAGGGGAAACATACTGTCGAGGGGCTTGAAATCGTAGAGAGTCTTGGCAGCCATTGTGATGATGTGTCTGTGGTTGTTTGGAAGACAAAAGAGTCGTCGCGAGGACTGTAGAGTTTGTAGAGAACGAAAAACGGTTGAGGGCGGAATGGTGACGGTGTTTAAAGAAAAGCTCGTTTTGTTTGTTGCGTGTTGCGGGTCAAACAAAAATAATGGAAATGTTGCGACATGGTGGCGGGCAGCGACTTCCTTTTACACTTTTTTGACATCTGCCCATATGGCCCCGTTTCCGCCACTTAGTAATCTTGGCGATTGCCCTGTGGAATTACAAGTCCATTGCCCTTTCCTTTTTTCACACGTTTTTTGTCCCTTCCTTTTTCGCTTCAATAGTCTCCTGGCACTTTCCTCGAGCTTCTTTGGCATCTTCTGACGGGGCCACGGACAGGGCAGTCGCGGACCGAGCGACCATCCCACCTGCACCCACAACGGCCTAGCTAACCAGGCGCACATGTCTCGTTTACGTCTTAGTTCAGTGACGACAGAAGAGGGGATTGCGCCCAGTCCTCTTCCAAATGGTTCCAAATAATACGAATACACACAGTAACGCCATGCGACTGCGGGTATCCTGTAGCCTGGAGTTTGTTTACTCTGGCTGTCTTCTCCCACGTTCTTTGCTTGTTCGCTCCTGCCGTGCAAACCATGTGTGTTTCATCGCCTCCATGCCGAGTTTGGGAAGTGGCGATGGAGCTTGTGTGTAATCCTGACCAAACAACCAGACACTTTCTCCTTCTCCTGGCAGATCGCGCTGCCCTTGACAATGAATGGGCAGGAACGACTCTCCAAACAAAATACAATATCATAGCACGCAATACACTTCAATGATAATCATGGAAATTTTCATTTAAACCTCACATAACACACCTCGTACGAGCTCCTTGCTGCAATGGAGCTCCCCTCCTTTGCTTTCGTTGCTACCCGCCCCTCACATGGAGCTAGAAACCCGGAAGTGGCGGGCTTCCGAGCATCAGTGACGTGATCCCAGCGAAATTCACAGCGCATGGAAGCAGCAATTGGCCCGGTCCTTGCCTCTTTCTGGTCTTGCTCTCTCTTCATGGGTCGCTGGAGCTCCAAGGATCCACTTTTTTGTTATTTGGAATCGTTTCGCCTGCCAAAAACCCGCCAGAACTGTGCTAGAACCACGCTCCAGGGCTGCACTGACAAGCCGCGGCATATCTTGGCTCGATAGTTCCAGGCCCTTTTTTCGATTATTCTGAGCTTTTGGGGAGCAAATGAAAATGAAAAACCACTACCGGATCGCTGAATTACTCCGGAGGCCGTAAAGGACGCACGCAAACGATTGACGGTGGGCCGGAGACGTGGACATGGAATCAAGCCGAGGGATGTTACTCTTGTTTTCTCAACCTATCGCCTGTATTTTTGGACATTTCTGGGCCTTTTTGTCGCTATTCTCCGAGGGACGAGTTCGTGCGAATTCGTGCGATCTCGTCCTCACGGCACTTTCCGTTTATCGGGCGCCTTCCTTGCGTCGACGCCGCGTCGTTGATATGAGTTCCTCCGTCTATTGTTTAGGTCGTTCCTTCCGTCTTCATATTGTGCCGGTTCCAGTTGCTCTTGCACGTTCATGTGTACCAAGTTAGAAAGGCACAAGGGGCAGCTGCGTTTGGTTGCACAGTAAGGGAAGGCGCAAGACAAAGAACGCAAATAAGAGGCTTATTAGCACTCAAAATGCAAGACATCGACACCAAGCACAAGCAATCTTACAACAAGACAAAGCCGTCAAAACAGTACCTGATCAGCCCCGCCACTGTAGCCTTTACCTGATTCCAGTGCCGGCATATGTCTCTGGCCTGCATACTTTGAGAAGAAAAATAAAAAAAAAAGAAGACGCTCCAAGAATAGACTGCATGGAGACCGCAGCATTGGAATCCAGCAATTCCGGCCCTGTTCAGCCCAAGGCCACCAGGCCATGCCAAATCAATGTCGCCAAAGTGCAAGAAGTGCCTTCGTGCCAAATCAAAACTCGAATCCAAGGCTGCGGCCCCCAACGATGGATCATCGTCCAATGTCAAATCGCTCGCCAAAATCGTCTGTCAAATCATAGTACACGATTTGGTCCCCGTTCGCGCCTTCCTCCGCCATTTTCTCATTCGTGCGCCGCGCCTTCCCGTCGTCCCAAGACCTGGAATAAGGATTAAGCTCAGGAATCTCACTTCCCCGCCAGACAGCGCAGCCGAGCTGCCTCATGCAGCATACCCCACCCGCCACTACCCGACCTATCCAATCCTATCACTATCGCTGACGTCTTGTCTCCTCTCCGTTTTACGCACCCAACACACGACAGATCCCCTTCCCACTCAACGACGCACTCCCGCAGCCTTGGCCCTATTTTGGAAGCTTTTTTTTTTTTTTTGGAACCCTTGCGGAGCCCTCGAGGTGTAATCGAGGGGTTTCCTCTTGGCTAGAGGCAAGGCCAGGCCTGAGGCGCTTTGTGCTTCACCTCGAGGACATTTGGTACTGGATCTAGACTTGGACGAGGCTGGCAATGGCAGATACCCCTGCAGGCGGGCTGCCGCCGCCATCAACAGGCCAGCAGGCAACCGGTCGACGACGGCACATTGTCATTGTAGGCGGCGGCGTCATTGGCGCTACGACGGCCTACTTTCTGACACGCCATCCACGCTACGACCGTGACTTGCACACAATCACGCTGCTCGAGGCTACGGACACTATTGCTGCCGGCGCATCGGGAAAGGCCGGTGGTCTGCTAGGTCTCTGGGCCTACCCGCAAGAGCTTGTACCTCTTTCGTACCGTCTTCATCGTGAACTGGCCGACGAGCATGGTGGTGCTCAACGATGGGGCTACCGAAAGGTTGGCTGTGGCCATATCCAGGCAGAGGTCAGCCAAGCCGATCTGGACCGGCGAGCGGTGGAGGTGAAGGCGGCCAAGGACGAAAAGAAAGAGGAGGAGAAGGCGGGCCCTGAAAAGGAAGACACAGCCGAGACTAAACCGCCAATACCAGGGACGAGTGCCGATGTAACGGCCGACACATCGTCGGAGGCGCAAAAGGACTGGGAGAAGCTCCCAAAGCAGGACGAGCATGCCGCCAGTCTGCTGTCCCCCTCGGTGCTCCCGCCGGACCTTGACTGGGTTGACCCAACAGTCGTCCAGTCCTACGACCAAATGGGTGCTCCTGGCGCCTACGATACGGCTCAGGTCCACCCCTTCCATTTTACAAAATCCATGGCAGCGCTGGCCTCGGAACGTGGCGTCGACATCCGGTTGAATGCACATGTTACAAAAATAACGTCCAAGGGCGACGATGAAGCGACTGCCAGCCATACCATCGAATACCTCGACCGCACATCCTCTACAACGCAGACGATCACCGATATCACCGATGTGGTCGTCTCTGCAGGACCCTGGACCGGTGTTGTCCTGCCACGCACCAAGATTGAGGGCCTGAGGGCCCACAGCGTCGTCTGGGACGCCGATGTCTCGGCCTATGCCGTCTTCACCGACGTCGGCCTGCCTTCCAACTACATTCCCCAGCACCGCATCGACGCCGGCCAGAAACGCCGCCGCCACCGTGGCCGTGTTGACCCGGAAATCTATGCGCGGCCCTTTAACGAGGTCTATGCATGTGGCGAGCCCGACTCGAGCATCCCGCTGCCGGCCACGGCCGACTTGGTCCAGAGCGACGATCTGCAGTGCGCCGACCTCGTGGCCTACGTGAGCACCTTTAGTCCTGCCTTGGCCAAGGCACCCGTCAAGGCCACCCAGGCCTGCTACTTGCCCCGCCACATCCGCTTCGGCGACGAGCGCGGGCCGCTGATCGGCCAGACCGCGACGCCTGGCCTCTGGGTTGCTTCGGGCCACACATGCTGGGGCATCCAGAACAGCCCGGCGACAGGCTGTCTGATGGCCGAGATGCTGTTGGATGGCAAGGCCACGAGTGCTGATGTGTCCAAATTTGACCCGCGCAAGTTCAAGGTGTGAGCTAAATTGGAGTGTGCGAGAAAGTTTACGAATTGATGAAAAGGGTGCCCCTTGCTGTAAAGGCACTCCGCATAATTGGATATATATTTAGGATCACCACACATTTCACATTCTGATGAGAGGCATATATTAGAAGTAATAGATGGTATGCAATAAGCTTTAGTATTGTGTATTGTATGTTCTCCTTAGGATTTGCGTGTTTTATAGAAACTTTTAAAATGCTCTGCATTTGAACAATAGGAAATTCGTAAAAAACGGGATAAAACGACATGACATGACCATCGCAGGCCCGTATAAGACAAACACAGATATAGTGTGAGTATACATAAAGAGAAAGAAGAGGGATAAATAAGGATGCGTCGCATCCGGTCCCATGACAGGCGAGCTGAGCCGGGCCTAGCCAAATGAAAATGATAAATAACGCCACCAGGTGGTATAATGAAAGGGAAGAACATAACGGGACAAAAAGAAGAAATAAGAAATAAGACATGAAACGCTATTCGACGCGAGAGTAAACAAAAGTATGATACAACGAAAAGTAAGAATTTGCCCAGGGTTAAACAACTGCCATCTAAGACGTCTGGCCGAGCTTATCGGCTTCGGCGCTTATCGGCTTCGGCATCCATGGCGTCATTAAAGTCGCTCCACAGGTTCTCGCTGGCCTCAAATGAGATCGCGCCTCCAAAGGACACGTTCTGGTTGTTGTTGCTGGAGTGCCTGTGGCTGCTGCCACCACCGCTCTTGCGGCCAACAAGGGGCGACGAGCTAGGCAGTGCCAGGTCTGTGTCGAGGTATGAGCCAAAGTCAAGGTCACCGGTGACGCTGCCAAAGTTGGCGGTCAGGGCATCGCTGTCCAGGTTGGCAAATGTGGCGAGATCGAGGTCCGTCAGGCCGTGTGAGGGCGAGCCTGTCGTGAACTCGTTGGCCTCGGACAGCAGCTGGTTGAGTGTCGAGGTCATGGGTGTGTCAAAGGGCGCCCCGTCGAACTGCAGCGGCACGTGGAGCATGTTCTGGTTCAGCTGGTTCAGCTGGCGACCGGGTGTGGCTGAAGCCAGACGGCGTTGACGGCTGGCGCTGCCAGGAGCGGGAACCGAGCGCGGGGTCTTGGAAGGGGTCTTGGACGGCGTGCGCTGCAAGAGCATGAGACCTTCCAAAACAGGCGACTGGGGGCAAGGACCAATGGTAGTGGTTGAGCGCACAATCGACTTGGAGACGCTTCTGGTGATCGGGCGATGGCTAGGCGTCGGTCGCGTGGGCGTCTTGAACGGACCCGCGGCAAACGAGGGCGAGTCCGTGTTGCCGGTCTTGGGCGGAGGCGTGGAAGGGCGTGTCGAGGGAGGCGGCGTGCCAAAGAGATCCTCCATATCATCGTCCTGGTCTTGGTCTCGACCGTTGTCTTGACTGTTATCTTGGTCGTTGTCCTGGTCAAGGCTCGTGTCGGCCTCCTCTTCGGCCTGCTCCTTCTCGGGGCGCGTTGCGACATCCTCAAACTTGGACGCGTTAGCCTTGGCTTTGGGCGAGCCAAGGACGGTTCCTATCACGTTCACGGCCAGCTCGCCAAGCACCTTAAGAACGCCGTCCTTGCGAGGCGATGGGAAGAGGAGGCGCCGAGTAGTGCCAAAGTGGTCGTCCACGGCAATCGGACTGTCGGCTGTGCCACTGCCCCTAGAGTGCGTCGAGCCGGGTTGTCCGCGGCGCTCCGCAGATCCGCCACTACCTGAGGCAGGTGCCCGGTTAGACCCTGCCTTAAAACCCAGTAGCTGCACAGAGTCATTGGAGTCGTCGGCAGTCGAGTTGGTGTTATCGTTCGCGGTCGTCTGCTTCTTGTTATTGGACTCAGCATTTGTCGCCGGCAGGGGGAGAGTTGCGGTTGAGGCCGGCGGTGGGGGTGGGGGTAGTGGTGCCGTGGGCGGCGCAGGAAGAAGCTTGGCCAGCTTTGTGGTTGCGGATGCTGCAGGTGGCGTGTCGGGCAGCACAATATGTGACACTTGCGTGTTGGAGGTGGGAGCGCTGTCCTCGGGGCCTACCGGATCCGTAGTGAAGTAGGCTTCGGACGTCAGTTGGGACTGGGGATCGCTCTTGGCCCGAGACTTGCGCGAACGGCTTCTGGGTTGCTGGTTCCGAGTCTGCTCAAGTCGTGTGAGGTCCTTGTCCCAGCGGTCGCGGGGCCGATGGCTCTTGAACTTGCCAAGCCAAATTCCACAAGCTGTATAGGTTAGACAAAACGCTGTTTGTGTATGGAAAGCTAATAAGATAACCGAAAAACAGTGTATACTTACGGTTGCACAGGAGCATTTGCGTCCACAGCTTCCCGTTGTCGGAGCTGTTCAAAGCTTTGCGCACCAGGCGGTACCGGGTGGATTTGCCCTCAGCATCGCGCTCCAGAATCTCAATAAAGGTAATGGGGCAGTTCTTGTCCGAAAAGTCATAGAATCCGGGCTCGCCGTCGTGCTCCTGCGTCCACATTTTGCGCCAGGTCGGGGTCTCGATGGCTCCGCAGTTTTGGCAGTAAGGTGGTGTCTCGCCACTCTGGATAGCCTGCTTGAGTCGTTCGCGAATGGCAGCCTTGCGGACGAGGTTTTTGCTGGAACGGCCAGTGGGCGCATCTGCATCACTAGGAGGACATGGTGCTTCAGAGAACGCGGTTGGAGGCGGCGGGGGCGCAGGAAGAGTCAACGGCGGCAGTGCTGGGGGATCACTAGCTGGCACGGTCGTGGCTCTTGTTGAAGGGAATGGCAGAGGAGGCAGCGAGCTCATTACCCGCGCAACTCCGGCCGCTGGCTGCTGAGGCAGAGTTGGCTGTGCCGAGTCTGTCGGCGTCGAGACGGATCCAGATCCTTCGTTGGACGCCGCAAGGAGCTTTGCCAGTTCTTTCATATCATCAGGAACATCAATCTGCGAGAACTTTGACGCCTGGTCAGCATCCAAAGGCAGCGAAGTCGACTGTTGGCGGAGCTGTGAAGGGGCGCGTGGCTCAAAATGAGACTCAGAGTGCGGCTGGTCTGGCAATGGCAAGTTCGCGGGCTCCGAGTTTGACCGCTCCAGTGGCGGGGGAGGTGGCCGGGCGACCATGCTGCTGGATCTCTGGTTCTTGGGTCTCGGGCCTTGCGGCGGAGGCTTGTAGATGGAGGTCACAGGAAGCAGTTCTGGTGGTCCAGGGTTGATAGGCCTGAAAGAATACTGCTCTGCGCTTTTGCCGTTCTGTGCAGGGCGCTTGTTTGCCGGTCTGCTGGGTGCCTTCGTTGGCTTATTTGACGAAGTCGTAGAAGGTGCCGGGGCGGGAGCAGTTGCTGGTGCTGGAGCCTGTGCTGGCAATGGTGCCGGTGGGTTGGTCTCGGCGGTTGATGTTTGCGGCGGTAGAGAAACAGGCGCGGCGGTTGGGAGCGGAAGAGGCTGTGCAAACTCCGTGTTTGGCGTCGGCGCAGCAGTCGTCTCTTGCGGTGTAGGTGGCTGCATAAACTTGTCGTTCACAAGCGAGATCTCGTCGTCGTCAAAGAGGAGGTCGTCCATACCGCCGCTCATAAAGCCGGAGTCGGGTTGAGGCATGCGCATAGCAGGCAGAGGAGGGCTCGATGGAACGGGGCTCGACTGCGGCACGTAGCTTGTAGTACGAGGGACCGGGGGCGACGAGTTCATATCTGCCGGGCTGTCCTCGGGCGTGTAGTTTTCGGGAGAAGGCGCAATCGAGTCGGTAGGCGAACCCGCAGCTGTTGAGCGAGCATACGAGTCTGTAAACGACGTCGAGTCCAGATTGGCCAGCGACCCGCGACGGGCCTTTTCGGCAATCATCTTCCTGGCATGGTTCTGGCCCAGCCCGCCGGCCTGAGGAACAGGTGTCGGTGCACGTGGAAGTTCCTGCAAATGGGAGCCTGGTGCCGATGGTCCGTCGGTCGACGGTTGTGGCAAAAGGGGCCGCAGCGTACGCAGGGCACCGGATGTGCTAGCAGCGACACGAAGAGACTCAGGCGCCGAGTCGAGGGACGACTGTGTAGGGTAGTCTGCCTTTGTTAACTTGACACGCTTCTTCCCGCGAGCATCTTCACCGTCGGCATCCGTCGGCGCCTCCTCAGCAGCCGAAGTGTTGCCGTCGTTCAAGTTTGACTTTCGTGGGCGTCCACGTGGACGGCCCGTGGGCTGTCTTGAGCGAGAGCGTGGCCGAGATGGACGTGCTGGTCGGGTGTTGATTTCTGGCGGTGGTGTGGAGGCTGACATGAGCTCGTCGTTTCCCATAGTAATCGGCGGTGGCGAGACCGAAGCAAAAGGAGACGGCTGCTGCTGTGGCTGCTGCTGTTGATATTGCATCATCTGTTGCTGCGAGCCGAAGGATGGAGGGCCACCACGGACAGGAGGATGTGAGGGGGGAACTGCGGATTTGGAGGATTGGCGGGAGCCTGGCCGAGAGCCTGGCCGCGACATGGCACGCTGGCTGCCCGTATCAAACGAGCCAGCGGCCATACCTGTGGGCATGCTGGGCGGATAGGCCGACAGGTCAGGCAGAGCCGGTGCCATGTTTGGTGACTGCTGCTGCATGGTTGATATGCTTGCAGAGCGGCCGAGCATGGGGTTGGACTGGAGAAAAGAGTTCCATTCGGTGGTGTCGGTGGGTGTCGGGGCGTTGTGCATCTGGCCCTGGCTGGCGTTCATGCCGTTGCTGTTACCACGGTGGCCGCTGTTGCTGTCGGAACGGGCCATGCGAGCAACCTCGGACAGCTTGAGGCGGACCTCGAGCGTCTCGCGGACACCGTTGCCGAAAAGGGCCATCATGTTCTTGGTGACGCGGCCAGTGACCATTTTCGGGCCCTCGTCAAACTGCTGAGCAGCCAGTGCGGCCGCGGGGTCCATAACCCACGACAGCATGCCCTGGCCGACGAGAGGCGTGTCGGGTTCGGAGTAGTCGACGGCGTAGATGGCGTAGTCCATCGCGGACTGGGATGTGAGCTCGGGGCTGCCCTGGGCAATAGCCTGGATGCAGAGACGGAGATCGACGATACCGATCCAGCTTCGCTCGTCGATTGGGACCACCTGCACCTGCAGGGTCTGGGGCCAGCGGGCGAGACAGTTGACCCGGCTGTCCTTGTCGAATGTGTAGAGAACTTTCACTGTGAAGAGGTTAGTTGTCAGGCCAAGATATAAGACATTGAGACATCTCGAGATCACGAGATCATGGGCCTCAAGAACAGGAACACGGGGACGTACAGGCCATTGGCCGCACTTGCATGCCCATCTCGTCGGTATCGTTTGCCGGCTGCTGACTCGGTGCCGGCGGCCAGCCATAGGCGGCCGGACTGCCGGTTGTCATGGGAGACGCCATGGTCTCGGAGGTTGATTTCAGCAGGACGATGCTGGCAAAGAGAGTTTCCCCATGTGCAGGCGAGAGAAGTGTCGGTCTGGAGGAGGGGTATCTGAGTCGTCGAGGTAGGGATGTGAAAAGGTCGAAAGAGAAGAGGTAGAGTGGGATGTGGGAGAAAAAAAGAGGGGAGAGAGAGGGAGAGAAGAGAGGAGTCGACAAGAGATCGTGAGATGAGGAGGAAAAGGAGGTCAAGTCGAGATCATGGAGCGTCGGAAGCGTAGAGGAAAGAATTAAAGACGGAAAAGGCCAAGGAAAGAGAAAAGAAATGAGATGCAGACAAAAGAAAGCGGGTTCGCGAGAACAATCTGCGGAGCGTGGTTCAATTGCTTGCACAGATGTGGAATTGAAGAGGCTGGCAGGGCTCAATGCGTCGTTTTCGTGTCGAGACGCTTTTTGGCTCTGAGCTTTGTGGCTCTTTTGCTGGCAAGTGCCTGCAGTGCGCGTGAAGTTCGCGTCGAGACCTGTTCTTGCCTGTGGTGCTCACGGCCGGGCGCTAATAAATTAGCTGGTCCACTGGCCGTGTTGTGGGGCAGACAGCAGAAATGCTCTGAGACGTGGTTTCCGTGGCAGAGGCACGGCCCCAGCAAAAAAGCGTACCAAGGGAGGAAATAGTGACAGCAAAGTGGAGGCCGAATAAGGGCAGTAAAATTAAAGAGAAGGTGCACTGTCGACAAAGAAAGAAAGAGGAAAGGTGACCGAATAAAAAGAAGGTTTTCAAATGGGAAGTGACGACACACGACAAACAACAACAAAAATAGGTGCGCAAAAAACAGAGGACTAGACGCGCGTGAGCCCGTCAGAAAACAAAGCGGTCGAGCCGTCGTTCGGTGGGGTGCATGCTTCGGTGAAATCGCCCTCTCCCTAGCGGCCTTGACCTGGGTCTAAGCAGACGCGCTGGGACACGTGAACGCGCTATGGCTACACGACCCAGCTGGCTCAAAAGGCACGAAATCGGGGGTGCTAAATGTGTTGCAGGAAGGAGTGGGGTACCGATGGGGACGGGTTACAGGGGGACAACGAGACGCAGGATCTCAGTATCTCAGAATGCAGCGCTCTCAGTGGCGGGCGGCGTGCCTGGGCCGCCCAAGGACGGAAGGTGCGCTGGCGGCAGGTTGGCCTGGACCTGCCGCACCAGATTGTGTATGGCGTAATGACGGCAAGTGCAAGGGGAAACGCAACAGGCAAGATCGTCTGGTTGGCCGGAGCGTTCGTGCTAGCAATCGGGCTGGCGAATCATATCTCGAGCCGGTCTAAGTTGTGAAGAAGAGGCTTGAGAAAGTCCGAACAAGATGAAAAGTCGCTCTTTCTCCAGCCAAAACGGCACTTGGTCTTTTCCTCCAAAGACCTGTCCAAAATCGAGGCGACCGGGGAGGCGATGGGAGCTTGGCAAGAACAAAACAGAAGAGAAAATTAAGAGGGAAAAAGATGGATTTTGCTCGTCTGCTCGTGGCGGAGGGGCCGGCCGTGGTATTTATACTACCGGCAACATTCGATGCGTAATACTTCTGCAACTGTTCATGTCTTCTCTCTCTCTCTCTCTCTCTCATCTTGTCATCGTCCTGCCTTCCTCGTCTTCCCTCCGGATGCCGTCTGGTCTTTCCGTTTTTGGATGCAGGCTTTGTCTAGCCCCCCTTGGTTGCTTCCCATCTCGTCTCATGCGTCGATGCCTCCTAATATCTTGGACCAGCCGCTCCTTCCAAGTCTCACCTTACGACATGTGCCTGTGCCTCCTCCCCTTCTGGTGTGTTTTCTCGGATGACTCCAGGAGTGCGTGGCTTTCTGGCATGCTTTGTCTCCAACACCCATCTCCAACCTGACCGTCCACCTTGCTACCCCGCTCCTGCCACACTTCCGTTCCTTCCCATCTTTCCACGTCGATGCTGTTGTCTTCGGATTGCACAGGCCGCGATCTCCGTAAACACCGATGCTAGTTGCCCACCGCTCGTGCACTCCTGCTACCCTTTCTTTTACACCGTTTCCCCCCACTTTCACCATCCCACGTTAAGCAAAAAAAAAAGTGACGCTCTGATTTGCCGCCATTTTGCTTAACACACAGCCATCAGCCAACGATGAGACTTTGGTGATGAGGGCATTCAACCCGATGATTATTAGGCAACCACCACCCCCGCTCCTTCCCCCTTTTCACCGCCATCTTGCCCCCAACAAATCTGCCACGCTACGATGATTAAAAAAAGAAGGCGCGATGCAGCATGTCCAGGCCGCCACCTTCCCACAATAAGCATTTCGCCAATCACATAACACGATTCCTCGCCCTTGAGAAAAAACGTGACCGCAACCCACTAAATTTCGCACCTGCCAACAAACGCACTTGCTTTTTAAAAAGTGAGGCTGAATTATGCTCAAATTGCACCGACTTTGTTGATCGACGTTCATCGAAGGTCATCACAACTATCAACAGTCAACATGCCGCACGCTTCCTTTCTGCATTTCTATCTTCCTTTGGTGATGATCATTTATTTTTTTTGTACACGAGATCTATGTCTGCATTTTGTTCGTTCCTTTACGTACACGGCCTTTGCCTATGCAAATGTTTATCCATATATTTATGTTCGTTTCCATCCACGCGCATTCCTCGTACACCGTTCCTAGTACGTCCACACAGCCTCGCCCCGCTCGCCCTTGGTCGTCTTGCGTGCAACAATCTCCTCAACAACCTCCCGGACACCCTGCTTGGCGCTGTACTTGCCGACCAGCTGGTTCACAATCTCACGCTGGGACTTGACGCCGTCGTTGACCAGCAGCTCGACCTCGGCCTCGGAGGGCAGACCAATCTTCAGACTGGCGTACGGGTTCTCGCGGAAGTCGTTGTCGTTGAGCAGGACAAGGGGCTCGGGGTCAGCCTCGGAGCGGTCGGGCGTGAAGTACGGCTCCGTGATCTTGCCCGAGTCCTCAATGGCGTCCAACGTCGACGGCTGCCAGTTGGGGCGGCCCTTCTCCTTGCGGATCAGCAGCGACGAGACACCCTCGGTGAAGTCGGGCTGGCGCATGAAGCGGGCAGCAATCAGGTGCTCGCGCTGGAACGTCTCAGCGATGCTCCAGTTGCCGCCAACGCGCATCTGGCGCAAGCTGACGTGGACGGCCGTGGGCGAGCGGTGCTGCAGGGTCTTGAGCGTCTTGGTGGCCCAGGTGCGGATGGCCTCGCTGGCGGCGTCGTCGCCCTCAGTCGCGGCCTCGGCCTCCAGAGCACCGACAATATCGTTGACGCTGTCGTGGCTGAAGCAGCGGTCAATGGCGCGGCGCAGGTCGCCGGCGATCAGGATTGGCTCCTTGGGCAGGCCCGTCGCGAACTCCTCAATGGTGCCGTTGATGGTGGAAAGGCGCGACCCAAGCGAGTCGTAGTCGTGGAAGCGCAGCTCGGACAGACGAGCCTCGAGGCCTGCCAGACTGGTCGAGTGCAGGTAGTGCGTGGCCAGGCCAGCATAGAAGACGTTGGCGCCCGTCAGGCGCTCGCTCGTCAGGGCCAGGTAGGTGCCGACAGCGCCAGGCAGACGCGGCAGGAAGAAAGAGCCGCCGACGTCGGGGAAGAAGCCAATGTTCGTCTCGGGCATGGCGAAAACGGTGCGCTCGGTGGCGATGCGGAAGGGAGCGTGGATGCTCAGACCGACACCGCCGCCCATAGTGATGCCATCCATGAAGGCGACATAGGGCTTCTTGTACGTAGCAATCAGGTGGTCGAGCTTATATTCGAGGGCAAAGTACTCGGCAGACCACTTCTGGCCCTCGAGGCCGCGCGCATTGGCCTCAGCCAGAGCTGTGACATCGCCACCAGCGCAGAATGCCTTGTCGCCGGCACCCTTCATGATAACAAGGTTGGCCATGTCCGACTTGGCCCACTCCAGCAGCCGCGGGCCGATCTTGCGGATCATGGAGGCGTTGAGCGAGTTGTACTTTTTGGGGCGGTTGAGCTCGATGGTGCGCAGGCCGTAAAGGCTCGTGAACAGCACATCTTCGGCCTCGTCGCCGGGCTGCTCCTCCCACAGCTTGCTGGAGACATCTGTCGCTGCAGACGCCATGGTGCGGGCAGCAGAGGGCGCCGGCGCCAGGATCTTGGCCCGGAGCGGCATAGACGAAGAGAGGGAGGGTGTGCGGGCGGTCGAGGGGCGGGAGGAGGAGTAGGTCGAGGAGAGCGAGGTCAGGGTGCGACGAGCAGCAAAAGTCGAGCTCGGGCCGGCAGCAGAGACGGCAGAGGCTGCAGGGCCAGCGCGGCGGAAAAGGGTCCGGGACAACATGGGCTCGTGGGTGTTTGGGGTTGGTTGACTGGTGGTGGTGTCTGACAGGCAAAAGAGGGCGACTTCGAGATGTCAAATCGAAATCTTCTCTTCAAACGTCAGCTCAATTGGCTAATTGGCTCGCTTGCAACAGCTGCCCAGTCGTCGATAGAGGGCGTTGCTCTCGCTGGTGGGCTGGTGGGGGAATGCGTTTGTGCGTGGGTTGTGTCGGCAATAGTTTTCCCTCGGCCACTGACGTCGAGAACCCAGGATCTAAGGCCGCTTGCGCAAGATGGGCAGAGAAAAAGCTTCATCCGAGGTCTTGCGGCCCACCTGAGAGCTCAAGCCAATGAGGTGTGAGAAAACAGTGTGAGATCATGTATGACCCCAACACTGTGTAATTTACACTGTACGCATAAACAATTTCACCTAACTTCATCGCACATTCAACAACCTATCCTTTTATTTACAGCTCACTTGCATTGGCATCTCAATTTGAATATCAATTCACGTGGTTTCAACTTGATTAATCTCCCCATTTTCACTTATTTTACTTCAGTAAGCTAACAAATTGGATAAAATATACACGGACACAGCCGACTGCCAGCAACACCAGACTACTTACTCTGCCAGTCCCTCAAAGAAGCAGGCAAGACCCCATGCGCCCGGGTCGGGCACCTTCTCGAAACCACTGCCGCCGACGTAGACAGTGCGGCCCAGGCTGGCCTTCATGCCCTTGGTGTGCTCAGCACCGGCGCGAGACGCAGCTGCAGCCTCAGAAACAGAGCCGCCAGACTCGCCCAGCTTCTCGACGAAGGGGTACAGCGCGTCGACAAGGGTACGGTCGCCAGGACGGGCAGGCGTGTAGCGTGAGAGGGTGTCGCAGCTGTGGCGCAGAGCAGCAGCCCAGTCAGGCTTGGTCGGGCCTGAGGCAGCAGCAGATTGCTGGCGCAGTGCGTGCACAAGAGCGTTGAGGAAGATGGCGTAAAGCGCGCCAGAAGTGCCGTCCATGGACCGCTCGACGACAGGCACAATCGCGGCAACGTCAGCCACCACATCGCCCGTCATCGACGATGAAGACGACGACAGGTGCTCCAGGATAGCCTCGGCGCCGCGCTTCATGCCAGTTCCGCAGTCGCCGTCGCCGACAACGGTGTCGTACTGCGTGATCTCAGGCTCGGCATCAATCACGCGCTTCAGGCCGTGCTCGAGAGCACTGCGGTAGGCAGCAGGATCTGCCTTGAGGTTGCTCGGGGTCGAGTCGGCCGTGGTCTCAGCAGCAGCAGCAGGAGCAGCCGCCGCCGCAGACTCGGGCGACGCCTTGGCAGCAGCGTCCCAAGTAGCTGTGGGAATCGGTGAAGACCAGCCCGTGGCCTCGGCCGGGTCGTCGAGCAGCTGCAGAAGTGTCGGGACGTCGGCGCCCAGGCCCGTGTCGCGGGGAACCTTGAGCAGGCTGATGCTGAAGCCCAGGCCGTTGAGGCTCGTCATGTACGTGCCGCTCAGCACACGCAGCGGGCGCAGCTTGTAGTCGTCGCGCAGCTGCTCCACCACCTCGGCCGTGATGCCGCCCATCTCGAGCACAGAGACCGCGCCCAGGTTGTTGACCAGCAGCACCACGTCGTCACCCTCGCCAATCGACGCAAACGCGCGGTCGCTGTCCTTGCCATCCAGCAGCTGCCGCAGCATCGTGCGCACCAGCTCCGGCAGCGCCAGGCCCTTGGCGCGCTCCGAGCCCGCCTCGTTGTGGATGCCCATGCCAATCTCGACCTCGTCGGCCGCCAGAGCGTCGTCGGCCGTGTCCGTCACAGAACGGCCGGGGACGTGCACATGCTCGAGACTGGCACCCACGCTGACCAGGTTGTCGGCCACCAGCTGGGCCACGCCCGCCACCTTTGAGAGGTCGGCACCGCGCGCAGCCAGAGCGCCGCTGATCTTGTGCACCAGAACCGTGCCTGCAATGCCGCGGCGGCCAACCTTGCCGGCACGAGCTCTGCCGACGCCCACATCGTCGCCAACGACAACCATGCTCACGGGGACGCCCGCAGCACGCGCCTTCTCGACGGCCATGCCAAAGTTGAGCACGTCGCCCGTGTAGTTCATGACCGTCACGAGCACGCCGGCATTGTGGCCAGCGGCAGCCGAGCGCGACGAAAGCAGAGTAATGGCGGCGCGGATCTGCTCGGCCGACGGGGAGGCGAAAATGGTACCTGCCACGGCGCCCGTCAGCAGGCCGGGGCCGACCATGGCGCCAAAGCTGGGCTCGTGGCCCGAGCCGCCGCCCGAGACAATCGACACATTGGGCGAGACGGACCGCTCGTACAGGATCTTGTTGGCCTCGTCGAGGGCGACGGCCGGGTTGGCGTAGGTGACCGAGCGCAGGCCGGCGTGGACGAGGGCCGTTGGGTCGTTGACAAAGTGCTTGGTGAGGGAAGCCATGGTGTCGTGTTAATAGACGTATCCGTAGTCGTAGTCGTAGAACCAGAAACGCTGGATGTGACGTAGGTAAGACGGCTTGACTTGGACGATCTCGAGTTGGAGAGAAGTTGGAGAGACGACCTGCGAGAAAAAGAGAGGGAGGGCAGGGAAAGAAGAAGAAAAAGAAGAGAGGAATTCACCGAGAGAAAATGACAAAAGAACCACGACAAAGTCCTGAGTAAAGACCACAATGCGGAGCTATAAAGCCGGAATGGCTCGATTCGGGAACATGGCAAAAAGAAGCTCAACTCTCACACTGGAAGCTCGCCTGCGGAGCTTGGGATGATGCACTGCACAGGGCAAGAGCCATGCGTGACCAGGCGGGGGTGGGGTTGCGGCGTGTCTTTCGTGTCTTTCATGTCTTGGAAGGTGCGTCTCAGCGCTAGAGTTGGGGCACACCAGTGGGGTGTTACTGTCATGGTGCGGAGTAGCCACACTAGGAAAGGAAAGAACATCCTGACAGACAAGAGACACAAAAAGCGAGACGATCTCACAAGAGAAGGAGCAATGTAATACAGAGTAATCTGTGCAAGGTACTTTGCTAAAAGGCAAGTGCGGGGAGCCTAGCAAGCTGGGCACTCACACGGTCACACCGGGGAAGGAGCGCTTGAACGAAATGCGGAATAGTTTTGGAGGAGGAAAGAGCAAGCGAGCATCGCCAACGTGCAGGAAGACCGAAAAGACCGAAAAATAATGGGGAAAGAACACCGAAAGACCGAAGAAGGAGGCCCGACGAGACCGATTTTCACTGCCGATGGACTCTTACGATATCGGAGAATGCAATCGGAAAAAGACAACAGAATGCAACACAGCAAGCAAAAAGAGTTTAGCAAAATCAAATAAATTAATATTCCAACGCCGTCGCAATGCTATACTGTGTATGTTGGGGGAATCAATCCCTTTTCATGAGAATATGTGTCCGATGTTATGTCATCGTTCCTTCCTTTTCGGGTAGTCGCACTTAGACGTGCGCTTGCCTCAAACATCCCCTCACCTCACATCCCCTTACATAACAACCCCTATTTCAACACAAATATACTGCCACCGAGAATCGAAAAGACAATTGCCGTCGTCGCAAAGCCCGCCGCCACGCGGTCGCCCGTCGTGATCGGCTTCAGCATCAGCGCCGTCGATGGCTTCATGCCCGCATTCGGGTCGCCCACCGATGTGCCGCCCGACGACGAAGTCACCGCCGCCTGCGTTGTCGGCTGCACCAACGAGTACATGAGCGCCGACAATGCGTTCATCTGCTCGCCGACGCCCACCAGGCCGTCAAAGCCGCCGGTTGTCCACTTGAAACCGCACGCCGTGCCGGCCATGCCGTTGAATCCCGAAGCCGGCGAGCCTGTGCACGCCAGAGCCGCTGCTTCCGCATTCGCCTGAAGAAGAGGCGTCACGGTCGGGAAAAGATACGGCGCCATCTGCGCAGCGCCCGACAGCCACCGCAGCATGTAGCCCTTGAAACTCTGCTGGTCGTTGTCGCAGAGGTTGACCGTCTCGCAGGCCTGCTCGACCAGAATGTTGCTGCCGTTGGAAAAGAAGTGGCCAGTCGTGGCGCCCAGGAGTCCGTCGAGGCGTGTCTTCCACTTTGCCGAGTCCTCGGTGAAGTTGTACATGACGGCCGCACCGTGCAGGTAGATGCCGGCGTTGTACGACCACTGGAACGTGTCGGGGTTGGTGCAGTTCTGCGGTGAGTCCGTGGCGCCGTCGAAAATCTTGTAGTCCTGAGTGATCAGGCCGACGCCCTGTTCCCAGTCCCAGATCTTCTCAGCCCAGTCGGCGTACGTCTGGTTGCCCGTGTACCGTGCAAGGCGGGCCGCAATGTTGAAGAAGCAGCCGTTGGCAATCGAATTTTTGTAGTCGAAGCCGTTGTTGAACTGGAAAATCTGCCAGCGCAGGCCGCCGTTGCATGTTGTGTTGTCCCAGCGCGTGGTGTACTCGTTGAAGACGGCCTGGGCGAGCGCCAGCCACTGCGGCTGATCGGATGGCGGGTTCGGGTAGTTGTTCTCAGCGGCCGACATGGCAGCCATGGCCCAGAAGCCTTGGTCGTCGTTGCCCTCTGTGCGTGTCTGGTTGATGGGCATGTAGTCATTGTTGTCGCCGACCTGGTGCAGCATGGCCTGCGTTGTGATGTTGTTGTATGTCTCGTCACCGGTCAGGAACCAGTAGTCGATGAGCGTGCCGAACATGGCGCCTGCTTCCCACCAAAAGTATGGCGAGGGCAGGTTTCCGGGTGTATCGCCTGTGTTGTTGCCGGTGTAGTATTTGACGAGGCCGTAGGCCACCGTGCTGGCTGCCTGCTTGACAGATTCTAGAAAGTTAGACGGCAGAGTTCATTAAGCTGTATTACAGATAGACACCACTTACCAGCATCAGAGAGTGTCACCTGCACGGCATTTGCTGTTTGTGACAACAGACAGGCAGCGCCTGCTAAACGGATTGCTGAAAACTTCATTGTGCTGTGTGATGTGTGTGAAGTAAAAGTCGTCGAAAGTATCGACAACAGAAGAAGGTTGAAAAACAAATAGAGTCAAAAGTCGAAATGGTCGAAAAGAAGAAGCTCGTCCGGGCGAGAAAAGATATCACCAGTTAAGGGATACCTCAAAATAAATATATGGCACAACTCGACAGTGGCGAAGTGCGGCGTCGAGCTGTTCGTGTTGGTCTTTGGCGGTTGGTTCGTAGGATACGAAGGCTGGTCGAATATCGCCGAAGATGCTGCAAGAAGAGTTGAAAGAAAAATCAAAGAGGCACAGCCAAGAAATATCAAAGGGAATAGAAACGGTCGAATGAAGTCGAGAACAAAGTTGAAGATAAAGAATATAGTAAAGAGAAAAAGAGAGAGAAAAAATAGAAGCAAAATCAAAAAGAGAAAAAGATATCGTCAAGGGAAGAATAAGAATGAATAAAAAGCCAACTGGGGCGTCGTCTCACTCTAGGTGAGGAAAAGAACAGACAAATAGAAAACGGACAAGAAAAGAAGCGAATAAGAATGACCACAAATGAAGTCGATGATGGACACAAAAAAGGATGAAGAAGGAAAGGAAAGAAAGAGAGAGAGACAGAAAAAGAGACAAAAGGGACGATCAAGAAAATCAAAAAGAGGAAACCAAACACTGACACCCAAACGACCAAACAGGAGACACCAGCGACAAAAGCGACAAGCCTTTTTCACCCTTTCGGATGCCACGCCTCCCCTGCTCGTCCAGCCACCTGCTGGCCTGGACCCTTTTGCTTCGTGAACCTGGACCTGGACAGCAACAAGCATGCGAGTATCACACACTGCAGCGTTCTGCATGCTCTCTGGCCAGTCGTAGCCCAATCGTGACCTTGGGATCTCAGAAAAAAAAAGGTCCCTTTCTCCTTTGTGGAGGCTGTGTTGGCCGGCAGCCAGACCACCTGAAACACTTCGAGTTGGATGTTGAGCAATGCACCCCCGGCTCGTGGAGAGAAAAGGGGTCCGTCCATGTCTGCGACGCTCGCTAGGAAAAGCACAAATGTCCCTTGTTTTCTTTCTATCTTGCTCTGTCTTCTTTACATATTTTTGCTTTCCTTTCATTTCTTTATTTGGCGTCTCTGCGCTCTTTCTTTCTGTCTTTCATCACATCTCGTTTGCACCTTCCTCTGGACCCTTTGTTAGTTGGCGCCCGAAAAGGAAAGCACTAGTACCCCAGCCTGGCTAAAAGGCCGCCAGTACGCACCAACCACCCCTGGTCTCAACTTGTAACGGCACAGCGCATCACAGCCAATCAGTCCGCTGGAATGCGCTGTAGAACGCGCCCACAACCGCCGCCCGAAGGCTGAGTTCACTACAATTGCCAACACAGCGTGTGGCACATCTCGTGTTCTATGAATAAGCTACAAAGAGGCACAGTATTACTCGGTGTTTGCCTTTTTTGGGCGACGCCTCTTGTTATTTTTTACTGCATGTCTCGGGTCGTCCGCCCTACCCGCTTTATCCACGATAGAAACCAGTGACATGTCGAGTGACATCTCCAGTCTATTTTGAGTGATAGTGCATCTGTGCACATAGTGCTTTTCAGTCTATGCATGGCCCAATATATTATAAATGCACTGCTATATCACCACTTGTAAGAGGTTACTTCGTGCTTGAGACGAGTCAGCCATAGGTTTCGAAAAGGACCCTGCCCCTCGTCGCCTTGCCCAAAAGGGGTCGCCTGCCACTTGTCTTGCCTCCTGGTTTGCATAACAGTCCCGAACAGCGAGGCTGCAGATCCCTGACGATCCGAGACGTGGAATGGCGGAAGGGCATACCTTAATTACAAAAATATCTCAACTGGGTGCGACTGGAAAGTGTGCTGCGTGCCATGTCAGGATCGGTCCCATCCTCTTCTTGGCTTTTTAAACTTATTTGGTTTGTCTCCTTCCCGACTTGGCGTGCCATCCGATCTGTGAAAAGCGAGATAGCGTCATGAGCACGGCTGTCAGACTTCCTTCAATATTTGTATATCTTCGTGAACTTGTATGCGTGTGATAAGCGCTTCTATGTCGAGATAGCCTGTGCCAAAATAGGCTCCAAAATTCAAATGAAAACGTGTGCCTGACAGCAGTATTGTTTGACAGTGCACATCCAGTTTTCCGCTTTTATATCCCATTAAGGACGAAACAAAACGCCAAAAACGCCAACCCGAATGGGACATGCCGAGCTCATAAACCGGTGGCCGACGACTGAGGTCTGGCCGTCGTAAGAAGCAAAGTCATGATAACAGGATCCGTAATCGTGCAGACAAGTCCCTCACAGAATCTCGTCGTCGTTAGCAAGAGATGAAAGAGGAACTGCCGCCGGAATCGACTGGACAGCCGTCGCCTCGTCCATGTTCTCGTCCAGGTTGTCGTCGTCGTCGCCGTAAAAGTCCCGCACCGCCTCTTCGCCGCTGCTGAGGTCCTCCTCGTCCTCGTCGTCGTTGTTGGCAAGAGCACCGAACATGCCCAGCTGCTTCTTCTTGCCCGTCAGACCGGCCTCGCGCTCGGCGGCCCGGTTGATCTCGGTCCACTCCTTGCTCCGGCCCTGGATCGTTCGCGCGTTCGACTTGCTGCGCTGCACCTTCTGGGCGGTGCGCTCCATCACTGCTGCCGCCATATCCAGTCCGCGTTCTTGCCGCCGCCGTGCCTTGGCGCTCAGCACCGCCTTGCGGCCCTGCTTCTTGATCTTCTTCGAAACACCAGCTGCCTGGTGGATGCCCAGGATGGACGGACGGAAGTCGACCGATGTCTGTGGAGGCTTGGCGTTCTTGAGCGACTTGTCGAGATCGATGCCCGGCGAGGTAGCCCGGCGGGCTTCGCGGGAGTGTTTTGAGGGGGCTGTGGTGGGGTTAGCAGGGGTTCACCTCGATAGTAAGCTCAAAACAGCCGTCGAGTGCGCCAGAGGCATCAACATGGCACATTTCGTTGACTTACCTCTCTTTCCCATTTTGTTAGATTTTTTTTCTTGTTTTGTTGAGTTGGACTGAGTTAGGTTCACCGACACTGTTATTTTTATCGAGCCGCTTGGTAGTTGTTTTTTGACATTTCCAACCTTTTGGTGGGGAGATAGCATATTGCCGCTCTACACCGCCTTCTTATCGCCTTGGGGCGAACTTAATCTGCCGTCTAATATGGCGGCTGTTCTGCGCCTCGATATTCCATCACATGCAACGTATTACTCCGTACTCCAGAGTCGTAATTGATTTTGGATGGCTTCCTTCCGCGCCTCTACATTGTCGATTCGTAACATTCAGGAACCGACAAGACCTTTCGAACTTTAACTGCGAAACTCTCTCCACTCTTTATTTTTGACGCCGGCTCATACATACAAGAACCAATACGCTCCTTCGCGCTTTCCGCACTCAACGAAGCTCTAAGTTCGCGCCTTCCCACCAAAAACTAACCACCTTCGTTGTCACCTTCCTCCCCGGCCATGGCCGTTGAACACGGTGCCCCCATCGCTCTTTCCTTTCCTCTCTCTTCCTTCTAGACTACCTCACCGCCCAGTCTTTCCTCGATACGGAAAACGCGTCGCTCGCCCCTTTGCCAACTTCGGCCTCTTCTCCACTGCTGGCCGGTGAACCTCACTATTTTGTTGTGTCTCACTTACCGTCCACATACTCCCTCCGGCCCCTCTCGACAGCGACCCGACATCTTCTGGACACTATGAGCGCACACGGCGAGTGGCTCGCGAACTCTGGCGCCCAGTCCGACCGCTTTAACAACCACGCCGCCAATCGCCACATCCGATCTCCTTCCTCTCCGACCTCCTCTCCCTATTCCGAGCCAACATCATATTGGAGCCGCCTCATCGAACCCAGCATCTTTGTGCCCTTCCTCGTGCTTGTCGCGTCCATTCTCTTCAGTGCCAACATCCTCGACGTTGTTGTCGCAACTTTATCAGCATTAATACCCGACGGACTGCGAGAACACCTGTGGGACATCATTGTCTCGATAGCCCCGGCTTCTCTCCTCTTTGCCATCGACGACTGGATCAGCCCTTTTCCACTCCCACATCAGCCTCCCAACCGGCTTACACCCTCCGCGGCACACGACGCCAAGAGTGCTGTACTTGCCCGCATCCTTGGTCTCGGTCCCGGCGGCCGACGGTTCAATCCCATCAAAGGAGGCAGCGGCAGTATCAGCAGTCGCTCTGGCACCAGTGGCGGTGGCGGTGGCCTCTTCGCATCTGTCACGCAGGCTGGAAAGTCTGGCCTATCGCGCCTTATGCCCAAACCTGACTTGGACCGGCCCGCGGGGCTCGGAAACATCAGCAATTCTTGCTACCAAAACAGCGTCCTCCAAGCCCTCTCCGCTCTCGAACCCGTACGACAGTTTCTAAGCCGGGTAGCCGACGAAGAGACAGCAGGCCACCTGCCGCCCGTTCAGACAGCACACACACTCGACGCCCTTGTCCGGACACTGTCAGGCCCATCGGGAAACGGCGAGACGCTCTGGACACCAGCCGTCCTCAAACGCATGAACACGTTCCAGCAGCAGGATGCGCAAGAATATTTTACAAAACTGCTGAGCGAGGTGGAGGAGGAGGTCGAGAAAGCACTCAAGGTTGTGCGGTCCAAGCCTGGCCTCGAATCCAATCTGAGCCTTAACTTGGGTCTGCAGGAGCCATCCGTGCTAGGTCTGCAACCAAAAGAGCTCGACCAAGTGGATGGCTCAGCCCTTCTTAAGAACGAGTCACCAACATACAGCGGTAGCAGGAACAGCAGTAGCAGCAGTCTGTTCAGCAACGACAGTGGCTACAACAGCGCATCAGTATCGTCATCTCCCTCCGCCGCATCCCAAGCTGCCGCTATCGCCGCGGCCTTTCGCATTCCCCTTGAGGGACTGCTTGCGCAACGCATCGTCTGTCAGTCATGTGGCTACTCGTCCGGCATATCTATGAGCCCTTTCTACTCGTTGACAGTCAATCCTGACGTCGGCAGTACCGAGTATTACCTTGAAGAGACACTCGACAACTTCACGGCTGTTGAGAACATTGAGGGCGTGCAATGTGCCAGTTGTACGCTGCTCAAGTTTCAGCGACTAATTAAGACAATCATCGCTCGGTTCGAAGAAAGTGAAGCCAAGGCAGCAGCAGAGAAGACAGAAAAGGCCGAGAAGTCTGATGGCGAAGCGCCTGAAGATGCAGCGCCAGCTAAGAACACGATTCCTTACGAACGCCTGGCAGCTGTCGAACAAGCTTTGGAAGACGAGGACTTTGAAGAGAAGACGCTCTCGGAAAAGTGCAAAATTCCCGACAAGCAGCGAGTCCAATCAACCAAGTCCCGGCAGGTCGGAATCGCCCGCGCTCCAGCAAGTATCGCCTTCCACATCAACCGCTCCCGCTTCGACGAGCGCACCGGGTACACCTTCAAGAACCCAGCAGCCATCCGCTTCCCGCTGCACCTCGATCTCGGACCATGGTGCCTCGGCAGCGCAGCATCTGCTGCTTCGCGCCTCAGCATCCTGTCTTCCTTGTCAGGTAGCAACAAAAAGGGCATGGATGACGAAAGTACAGCACCAGGTGACGACGCAGAGCAGTGGCAACTGCCTGCCCAGCTTCCCATGGTATCTGGCTCACAGCACAACCCACGACTTGAGGGCCCCTTTTACGAGCTCCGTGCAGTCATCACACACTATGGCCAACACGAAAATGGCCACTATGTTTGCTACCGGAAGCACCCCAAGGTGAAGGGAGACGAACCACCAACGCCTGCCGACAACTTTTTTATCGATAAAACGGATGATAGCGAGACTCCCGCAACCGCAACAGATGCTGAGGATGGCCGCAGCAGCCTGGCCGACGACGAAGTGACTCTGCGTGCCACATCTGAGGACATTACCGACGACAACGCGACCATTGTCGATGAAGATGCCGCCGAAGACGATCGCAATAACAATGTCAACAATGGCTTGAGCGTTGGCCCGTACGACTCGAGTTCCCCTAAGGACGAACAGGAAGACGACGATGGGCAGTGGTGGCGACTCAGTGATCAAAACGTGTATCCTTCTGATGAAGCCACAGTACTGTCGCAAGGCGGCGTCTTCATGTTGTTCTACGACCGGGTCGATGCACGGTCTGTCCTCCGGCCACCGGGCAGAGGCTCCAAGCAAATGATGGACGCTTCTGGATCCTATGCCATGGACACCGAAGAGGACACATTCTACAGTTTCCCTGCAGATAATGTGGCCGGAGACGCGCAGGCCAAAGATGGCGATCGCTCTACCAACAGTAGCGGCGATATGTCATCTGACGAGGCCATGAGTGACCGGTCCATGTCGAGTGTTGACTCATCCCCGTCTTCGCCATCGACTGAAGGGCCCAGGACTCCGGACAAGGTGCCTTTGTCCGTGAAGAGCACAGTCGTTGATGAGGGCCCCATACCCCTGATGGCCGCAGAGGCTTAATGGTGAAGGCTGCATCCTGCATTATACGTTCTTCTTTCTGCTTTCTGCTCTCTGTTTTCTATTCCTTCCTGTCCCTCTATGGATTATTTTGTGCAGAATTTTCTGCGCATTGCATTACTATCATCCCCACAAGCGAAGGCGTTTCTCTGGTTTTCCGCCACAGATCTGGCATGTCTTTTTTGCAGTATTTAGTACCTCTGTTACTCGGCATTGTATCTGCTTTTCTGCCTAATCGTTGCTCTCTGGATAATTCGTTCGAGATACCTTTTTTTGTAATCTGTATGAGCTTTCACATGGTGAAACAATGAAGCTCCTGCTCTGTGATGATTGTCTTTTAGCTATCAAATACGAATATCGATACCACAATACCTATAGCACACCCCGTGATAGTGTCCTCTTTGAACAGTGCCTAAGATGCCGTATTCTTCTCTTTCCTCCCATCCCGCCTTAAAAAAAGTTGTAGCAATGTTTCGTCGTGTTTGCAAAACCATTTCGAAAAGAAAAAATTCTGCCGTTGTGGGCCGTCACCAACCGCCCAAAAGACGCGATTTTAACGGCCGCTTTGAGGTGAATAGTGGGTATCTCCCTGGGCGGTCAGCGCCCTCGCCACTCCCAACCGCTGAAAAATTAGGAGCAGGCTCTCGCACGGACCAGGTCCCCAAGTTCTATATAATGTCGAGATGCCCCCCTTCCATTTCTAAATTTTTCTTTCTTCTTTTTTTTTCCTCATGTCGACAATACTTCAGAGAATCATTTCTATAGTTATTGTCCTCTTCTTGGTTCCTAAAAAGAGCCACAGATCCCACCCGGGTTGATGACTTTTATATCCTCGACTTGCCCATTTCTTCGCGAAAACAGCTTTTGAAGGTTTAGCCACCTTCATATTTTGACCCTCGCTCTGCCTGCAAAGGCGGCGGCCCAGGAAGCTCAACAGGGAATGCGACTTAGGTTGCCTCTTCTCTGGCTTCCAGGGGCTGTATTCAGAGGGTGGTGATGAGCTATACCCTGGACTGGAGGTCTTGTCTTTCTTTTGAAAGCGCTCTGCCAGGGTGGGTGTCGATGGACGTCTGACCGGCCTTCATTTTTTATCTCTTTTTTTTCATTGTGCTCTTGGGCTTGCCCAGGACTCGAGGAAGAAAACTATCAAATTTCGAGAGGCGGGATATAGAATATTAAACTAGCATCTGAAGGGTGAGGTATCGCCAGGTTTGGGAAAAAGACGCAAATCATTTGAGCGCATCGCGACTTCCGTATGGTCTTGTGTATGCCATGTCTGTCGCTCTTGCCACTTGTCTGCCTGGTTGTGACTCAGAAGAAATCTGCAAACAAATACGACATAGAGAAATGGAAACTGCAATGAGGCCATCCTCCTTCCGCAAGCAGTGAGGCGAATGCCATGCTCAGGCAAGTGCAAACGAAGTGAATTGCCAACACATTTCACACACTGCGATGCTCTGCAAATTTTCGATGCCAGGCAGCAGTCACGTGCACATACCTTACTTTGGTGGACAAGGGACCACCCACGAAAATTTTTGCAGGCTCGCACGGACCATCTATGCCTGCCTAGCGCGATTGCACCTGCCCTCAACTATTTAAATCCTACCTGGCTCCCGCACCCCCTCCAGCAGAGCTGGCTCTTTTCTTTTTCTTTTCCTCCTTTCTTCCCCATCCTAGTGCAAGGGCAGTACGCATTCAGTGAGGATTCGTCCGAGAGTGTGTTTTTGCTGGTTGAAAACTATACCTTGACCACTTCTATTGGGCCTCTGGCCCGGTAGGGAATTTTTGGCAAAAACACTTTCGTCCTTCTGGATGGGAATCCTTTTTTCATTGCAGCCGTTCCTTGCAGGAATGATGTGAAGAAGAAACAGCGACAACACGATCAGTAAACAGCGAGCAGATGAAACGTCCGACGATACTCAAATGAAATGAAGCAAATGGACCAGTGCTTCTAATTTTATGGGTAGCTGACATTGGGGGCCAGGCTGTCGCGACGTGACGACGTGGCAGGGAAGGCGTGACCGACGCGTCGCAGCCCAACGTGATCGGCTGAGGGAACAGCTTTGCACTTTCCTCGGCGTCGACGTCGCACAGCATCAGCATCACTAGTCTTCCAGGACTTTGGAAAAGGCAGAATGTACATAGCAGTTATTGGTCGGCTCTATCGATTCCATGTAGCTTGTTATCAACATAGAGCTTGCATAGGAGCACGGTGGCCGTTGTTGATAGTCACTGTTTACTCTTGTATTCAGCTGTATACTGCTTTGTTATCGTGGATACGGCATCTGGAGTGCCTGTCAAAGCAAGTGCGAAAGCTTTACAATCATTCGCTTGTAAACAGCGTTTGCAAATGCTGCTGCACCCTGAAAAGCTGGCACTCAAAATTCCCTGCCATCGCGATCAACCGTGGCAGCCAACCGTGATCGCGATGCGAAGTCACGTGCAAGTGTCGTCCCAACGCATAGCACAGACTGCCGCCGTTTCATGCACATGTCTCGCCGTCACGCATTGCCCTCGTCCTGGAGGCATTCATTATTGCATTTCTCGTTCGCGGGGCTCTTGACGGCCTGTCCTGCACGGTTTCATCCCAAGAAAAGGCGCTGTCACGAGTGTCGCGCATATCTACGTCCACCTCTGTCATTATGCGCTCGGCTTACTCCGTCGCCGGCAAGAGCCCTGATAGACACCTGCCCATTGTAACATTGGCATATCAGCATGTAAGATACGTCGTAGGAAGGCGCAAACCACGCCAGAAGATACGCCTCAGCAAACAAACAAGTGAATACGAGGCCCCGTCCCAGCTGGCCTCGCAAGGCGGCAATGGCCACAAAGTCTTTTCTACTGCAGTCGCCTCAATTCTCACCTATTCACTTATTCGATCGGCTCGTTATACGTTGATGAAAAGACAGGCAATCCGCTTTGTGCTCTCCAAATCCTTCCCATAAATATTATTGTCATCCCCAAAAGCGACACGGAGCAGTGATGCCGCTGTTGGTCGCTCTTTCTTCACAGAGAAAGAAGGCCGCTCACAGCCAGCACGCAAACGCCGCGGAAAATAGACCGCCTGCATCGTGCCTGCCTTCTCCGATTGGCTGCGACACGAAAACGGAGCGTACTCTCTACCGTGCCCACACTGTCTTCGCACAGGTCTAGGTACGCCGGTCGCCCGCACAACACACGTGCCTGGACAAGTTTCTCTGGCCGTATGACCAAGCCAGAGGCACACCACACCCTGCCCCAGACACCCCCCCCCCCCCCTTCCCTCTCTTTCTTTCCTTCCTTCCTCTCTCCTTCCAGCGCTGTCGCCTCGCCCCTTCCTTGCCTGGCACGCTGTTGCTGTCCCCTGTTCGCCCTGTGTGTCTACTTCCGCCCACGCTTTCTTCCCACACCACACCTTCCAAACCCCCCATTTCCGTTCCCCTACGCTCCTTCCTCAGTGCCCTCTCCTCCCTTTTTTGCCCAGTTTCGCGCTCAGTCCACCCCGTCCACCAGCACCTGCCGCCCGCCATCCGCTGTTTCCCCTGCCAGGACGCCCAGAAAGGGCGAAACTTAATCATCACTGACTTCATTTCCCCCTGCCAACTTTTCTCCTCTTCTCATCCTCTCTCTCTCAACCATCTCCAGCCTCGATCTCTATCGGCAACCCCAGACAACGAGCGCACACCCCTACGGCACCCTTTCGCTCAATCGTTTGACCCTACCGCCTCCGACCCGACGACTCCGATCGCCTGTTTCTTTCTCACATCGATTTTTGTCTGTCGCCACACAGTCCCAACGACGGTTTTCTCTCTCTCCCTCTCCTTCTCTCACGACTATCACGACGAACGCATCCACGACGAAGAGCGACAAGATAGTAATCTCTGTCTCTCGATTGGCATCGTCTCTCTGATTGCTCTCAGTCTCTTTTCGACGCACGGCCGCGATACGCCGTCTCCCATCCGGCCCAGCGACATCGTATTTTCATTTCGGCATCGGAATACCCTCGGTTCTCAGAAACCATCAGGGCGGCATCCCCAGCGAACGACGGGCTTTCCATCCTCATCGCTGCCTCCCGACTCTCGCGATCAATCCATCGAATCGCGTGAATCTCTTTTTCCATCGCCATCGAATCGCCCGAGGCTGCCCCAACGCCTCTCAACCGCTCCATCTGGCGCTGTTGTTGTAGTCGGCCGTCCGCCTCTCCGGCGTGGCGATTGCGCATTGTCGCTCTCCATCGCTCTCATCATCCTCATCGTTTCTGTTTCGCTTCATCGCCGACTCGCTTTGTCGCTTTCAGGTCTTTGAGTTGTTGAGTCTTTGTTTTTTTGGAGGCTTTCGGCACTTTATTGGTCGTATCGCTTTTCTTCCTTTTCACTCCCTTTGTCTGTGATTGATATCCGCTTTGTCGCGTTTCTCTCTCTCGCACACACTTCCTCTCTCTCTTCTTGACCGGTCTCTTCTGGTCACGTTGACTCCGACGGCCCAGGACCACAAAACGCAAAACTTTTGCAACGTCCTCGCCTGCCTTCAGCCATGTCCTTCCATCCTCAGACCCCGCAGAGTCCCTCCCAGTTCTCCCCGATCACGTCCGACCCGCTGTCCGGAACATCAAACGCGTCGGTCGTGACCACCAGCAACTCCATCAATACCAACATTCACGGCGGCTCCTTCTCGTCAACGTCTGCCGCCACGCCATCCACCCTGCCAACGCCCGCACACAGCGTCAACGGCTCCGGCTCCGGCTCCGGCTTTGGTTCTGCCGACGCCGTCCACGGCAGCCCCGGTGCCGACTCCCCACACAAGCGGAAGCGGCAACTCGAAGACGCAGGAGACCTCGCTCACGGAACCAAGAAAGTCCACATGGAGGGCCAGCAGCGGCTGGACTTTGAGGCCTTGCATCAAGATGTTGGAGAGAAGTATCTTGTTGGCAGCAAGCGTAAGACTTTTCCCCCTCCTCCCCCTTTCCTTTACTTCATGCCCCTATCGTCCTTTTCAAAACCCCATCACGTCCCCTCTCGGTACAAGTGTACGCCATTGTTATTATGCCATTAAATGATGCTACAAACCAAGGATTCGTCCAAAGACTTGTGTTAACGCTGGGCTTCTTTTCTCGACATATAGCTCATCGGCCATCATTCCCTCCGCTATCGGAAGATCTATTTGCAATGTTCAACTTGACCGGAATCGCCGGCGAGGTTGCAAGAACACTGCCAAACGGCGAGAAGAATGCCATGCGCAAGACGTACAAGGGTTACATGAAGAAGCTAGGCGTGTCAGGCCATTTCGAGCCAATAAAGCGGGAAGAGGGCGATGAAAGCGATTTCATGCGCTTGATCAGCGAGGCCGACGACTCGTGGCAAGCGCGGCAGGTTAAGACGAAGGACATTCGCTACGGCCTGCTCGGCGACGTCGAGGCCGACCTGCGGCAAGCCATGATGATGAACAAGGGTCCCATCCCTAAGGCAATCTGGGACAGCTCTGTTCTCGGTGATCTTGCACCAGAGAAGCTCGCATCGATTGGTGCCCGGCCATCGTCGGTCCGGGGCACTGCGCCCAACACACCGCTCCACCCAGCCGTGGCACGGTCCAAGGTGCAACAGCCGTCGTCGTTGTCTGCCAGTGGTGCTGGTGCGGGCACTTCGGCAGGCGGTGTAGACGCGTCTCGGCCGCGTCGTGTGAACAAGAAACGGAGCTATGGTGAAAACAGCTTCGAGGGCTACGGCGAGGGCTTCCCTGATGATGACGGCGGCGACGGCGGCTACTCCACGGGCGAGGGCGACGGCCCAAGCCACAAACGGAGAAAAAAGGTGCATATTCCCGAAGACGATGGCTCTCTTCTTCTTCGTGGCTGCTCCTACAGTGATACTAACGTGTTTTTGCAGAACGGAACACCGACGGCTCAATACAATTCGGCGCCGGTGCGGCAGCAGAGCTACGGCCCCGGTATGGTCGGCGCCTAGGAGGCCAGACTCACGGTCTAGAAGGGTTTTTCCTTTCTGATACTACGCAACCCGCAGCGGCGCCCGAGTATGTCGTGGCAGGCTGATGCCTCGGGGCATCCGCTACGGTGGGACACGCATGTTATAATGGCAGTTACTCACTCCTCACTTGAATATTCTTGTGTGGTAATGTGTGCCCAGTTACAAGCATAGCTCGGCCTATCACTCTTGCTACAGACGCTTGAGAAACACAGCGCCCTTATAAACGAGGCCTCTGTTTTTATGCCGGTCTCCATAAATGCCTGCGGTTTGTTAACCATAACTGGCCCTTTCACACCGTTCCTACTGATGCAACAGGAGGGCAAGTCTACGTCTACAAGTCGACCATCATGGACCCGTCTCTTATTGTTGCTTCTCGTTGCTTCTTACCAGGCTTCTAGCCAACCGACTTTGTCCGATGGTCCTGTTTTCGCTATGTCCTCCCATTACACATCTGCTCCAATATCTTGTTGTCTCTCTTTTTCTATCATTTTCCATTGTTGTTTTCTTCTTTTTTTGGATTCTTTCACAGCATGGCGTTGGGGCAAAAACTACTTTCATACTTATCCTACATACATTTGCACATTGTTTTTCAAATCGGTTTCTTTTGCTGCTCTTCTTTGGCTTCGGGCACCTGTTATATTTCTACCTGTTACTGTTCCTGTGGCATCCTTTATCAGTGGACATTCTTCTCTCACTCACATCCACCGTTCACCTCTCTTGGGAGGAGTGACAGGTGTTGGGCCTGAGAGAGGATCCCACGGAGCATTATATCTATTTTGCAATTCTTTACGACACGGGGGGAACGCCCTACCAAAAAAAAAAAAATACACGCAGCCTTGGGCAAGCAAGGGCCATGGATGGGGACTCGGACGAGAAGAATGAGATCCCCTTGTTTGGGTTGTTTTCTTTTTTTTTTTTCCTGTTTATTCTGTTTCTTATGTTGCTCGCGAGGGACACGGTCAAAGGAGCCAAGGTCTATCAAAAATGGGGGATCAGAGTTCTTGTTTTGCTTTTGCCTTTTGTTAACTTGTTGGTTTTGTTGTGGTTTGATGACAACCATGTTTCCGATTTCTCCTGACTGTTTACTTGCACCTGGTTTTGATGGGCAGAAAGCCCCCTTTATCGTTTCTCTTGTTTTTTGTTTCTTCGTTTCAATTTTTTCTTTTCCTTTTTTTTTCAACTCGAGACGAGCCAACACGCCGTCATCGTTGTTTCACTGTTCCTGTTTCTGCTATAACAGTCCACCAGTCGTTGGCCCTTTGCTCTCTCATGAGACAAAGCATCGCGATATCAGAATGACCAAAAAAATTTCAAACCAAGACCAGTCGAATGAGTGTATATGAAGCCTTCGACGTATAAGGTTCTATGTTGTGCGTGGAATATGTAGACATATTGTAAGCCTTGGTGGCATGCCATGTGTAAAGTACGGCATAAGCCCACGATGGGCCTCATATGTATGTTGTGTGTGTTCAGTCCCTTATCTGGTCAAACCATTTGGATAGTCGGCGTTTGTGAAGTGGTTCGTACATATGATAACTGAGCTTCGCTGTTCAAGACATTTATATATCACGGTTATTATGTATTCATATTCATCCTGTCTAAGTTTCTCTTTTCTCTAGGTCTGTCAACTTCTTCGTCTATATGTTCACTTGTTTTCTGTGTGGGTGTAAAGTGTAGATTTTAATTTATATCTGTTATCATCCATCTATTTGTTTTGTATATGGGATCTTCTGAAAAAAAAAAAAAAAAAAAAAAGTAATAAAAAATAAAACAAAATAAATGAACAAAAACACTAACACAAACAAGAAAAAATGACGAAAGAGACAAATAAGGTCTTCGTTATGACAGCGAAGAAACAAGCAACCCAATTTTGTCTCCTTAACTCAAGCCAAAAGGCCAACGACTCGACGACTCTCACGACCAGAAGAAAGTGAGCCTGAACGATGTACATTCAATGTTACAGACTGAATAGTATTGCACTCATTATGAGCTATCACAAATACACGTTTATATGAAGCCCACCTACAGAATGAGCATATTGCATGTCTCTCTTTAACACGCTGAGTGCTCAGTTGCAATACGCACTCCACCAAAACTCAAAACATTCATAATGCCCACCCAAGCTGTCATTCAAAATGCTCAATTCTACGCACACGACCCATGATACTTTTCCTGACATTTACGTGCAGGTCAAAATGGCGGTTGACAACTAACTACCCTTTCCCAATTCTGTCGTCAGTTGTCTGAGACGACGACGATGTTCTGGAATATTGTCGATCCGGAGGGGCCCATCCGGCCATGGACGCCGATCTCCCATTCCCAGAACAGAAAAGAACGGACGACGAATCCCCCCAAAATTCAAGACCAAAAATAAAACGGACAGGAAGGAAAGGAGATCAACACCAACGCAGGTCTCGCTAGTTGAAGTGATGCGCGCTGCAAATGAACTGGTATGTTCTGGGCCTCGAGGCACGCATCTGTTTAACATATGTAAAAACATCGCACACTTCAATCCGCTTCGTCGAAACGCACAAAACAGTTTATCTCTCTCTCTCTCTCCCTCTCTCTCAATTGTCGCTCGAAACGGACGCGCAACGATTACGAGTATGCACGGTGGATATTAATACTTTGACCCTTTTCTGGCCTGTGGTTTGTCTGAATGGCCTGGGCCTGTGAACACGAAATGAAAAGCAAATAAGATCACAGGTGAAAAGGCAGAGGAAAACGCACCAAAATGACCAAAAATATCCATGAGCCCTTGCTAGTTCGTCGTCTGAAACTGACCATCGCTCGAGTCTCTTGCAACGGTCTTTTTCGACGACTTTCTTCTCCTATTTTGGCTGGGGCCTGTGGACGGTTGTTTGCCCGCCTCTCGCCCGCAGTAGCCAAGGAAAAAAAAACAAGCCATTAACGGCTAGGGTCCAGGGCACCGATGTGACCTTGCCCCTGGCCTTGGAGTCCATCGAGTCCCACCAACGAGAGATATTTTCAGCATTTTCCAGCGCCATGACAAGCAGGCATCGGGTGATGGACCGAGATACAAAATAAGATACAACAATGCCACGGATACTAAAACGAGGACACGACAACGACAGCAAGGCGACGTGGCGTGCAGACGACGCGCTGGCATTGATGTCGAGCCTTTGTCTCTGTAGTATTGTGGTTTGTGCTGTGACGAAAAATAAGAGTAGAGAAAACACTTATCAACTCCACAAAAACGATGTATTCTCAATGGGAGGCTCTATGAATGTTTGGGTCCCGTACCCAGTAAAGTCGGGCCAAATACCCGCCAAGACGGCCATTCTCAGGGCACAAGATCTCGTATCGAACGCGCGTTCTTCGAGGACAAGCTTTTGTCTGTCTTGCCTGCTTGCAATGAGATGGGAACGAAAAGATGAGAGAAATACTCGTATCGTAACAAAGACAGAATAAAACGTGAAGGAGTGACCAGGCGTATATCGAAGAACAGAAAGAAGCCACAATGTGCGCATTCTGCAGATACTTACATACTCAGTAGTACTTTAAAGGATGGGCCGCATCGGGTGCTTGAATGTGCCAATATGGATGCATCCTGCAGCGACAAGCGGGCAGCAACGGCTCTGCCCTGCTTTGCCTGAATGCAGGCGGTGGACGACGGGAACAGAAATAAAAATAGAGAAATAGCAGAGGTGAATAAGGAAACGAACAACAGCCAAAAAGAAGAAATGATGAAAAAGAAAGGAAAACAATCTATTTTCATTTCGACTCCATCCCTCGCGTCAGCAAGAACAAGAAACAAAAAAAAAGAGAGAGAGAGAGTCTTCTGCATCTTCAGCCTCTCCGTTTGTTTCTGCTTCTTCCCTTTCCGGTGTTCGCTCTCGTGGGGTTCTCATTTTTGAGTTCATCTCTTCTTCTCGTTCGTCCCTTTCTCGTCTTCCCGTGTCCTCGTGGCAGGCTGTCGTGCTGCATTTCCCGTTCCACTGCAGCGCTTGACAGCAGGGCATTCCTGCACTCCTTTCTCTTGTCTTGCCCGACATAAGAAGATCAGAGAGAGAGAGAGAGAGAAAAAAGACAAGCCTGGCCAACTTGTGATCCCAGCTCATCGTGCTCCGTCAACAGTCCTGCCCATCCCTCATCTCATCTTTCTCTCTTTCCCAGAACCCACCCATCGTCACACCAGAATAGACACCTGGACCCTGGCTGGACCACTCTCCCACTTTCTCGATCTTGTGGCGTTGCCCAGGCCGCGCCGCCCTGGTGGACTCTTTTCGTGGTTTCCTTTCTCTTTGTCTTGTATTCTTTTCGCAGGCGGAGTAATAATTGCAGGAGGAATTGAGTTCGTCGTACCACATTTGTCTGCATGGGGCACAAGAGTACTTCTTTTTGATGAAAACAACTGCGCATTCTGGTGCCATTGGGAAGTACACATCGCGATGGGGCGTCGCATTATTGGGGGCCAGATACCTTTGGACAAAGTATCTTTCTATCTTTTCCCGTAGTTCTGATGTGCAGCCGATAATGGTCCATAACGTCGATAGTCGATATGTGGTTTGTCGTATCATAGCGCCATGCACCATGCCTCACTGCGTGCTTTTTGAGTTTTTTTGAGTGCCCGTCTGACCTCTGGCCATTCGTACCTGCAGGCTGCGTGCCAATTGCTCTTTTTTCGCTCTTGCCCCGTCCACTCTGGATATTTCTTCGCACTTTCCACGAGCCTGCATTCTGCACCTTCTTGGCATTTTAGTTTCTCGATTTCTTTCCCGCGTTCTTTCGCTCCTGCCTCGCGAGGGAAGAAAACCAACAGAATGCAGTAGCAAAAAAAGGAAAGAAACAAAAGATATTCAAAGACACTGCCTCGTGCCTTCTGTATTTTCAGTTTGTCTTCAAGGTGGAACTTTCATTGATGTTGATTGGCTAGCAACCCCATCCAGCCCTGGTTCCTTCCATCTTCATCGTCCTACCAAGCGAAATTGGGCCGTTGGCCTGTGCCTGGCCTGTGCCCTTTCTCTGCTTTTTTGCAGCCTCCTTCTCTTCTTCCTGCTGTCTTGTTGCTATTTCCCGCTGTCTTGTGGCTGCCAGACCTGTTCCTTCCATGGCATCCATCCCATGTCGGCAAGAACGTCTCCACTACGCTAGACCCATTCTTCTGTGGCCGAATACGACACCAGACCCTCACAGTCCACTCACCAGGCCCTGTCCTTCCCAAGAATCAAATTTCCCTTTGTGGTCCCCCCAGTTCTGTACGGACTGGCCTTGTTCGTTCCTGCTATTTTCTTCGTCGACTTTGTCAACGAGGTGTCCCACGCTAAGACACTCCCGTAATAAAAATAAATCTTGGCTGGCAGGTGCTCTGTTTGCCAGGACGAAAACGCGTTGTAACTTGCGTGCATTTAACAAGTTTTTCAGTCAATTATTGCAGCAATAACGGCAATAACAGCAATTGCAGCATGCGTTCCTGTATTACTACCGCATCTTATTGGCCTGGTGGCCGATGCGACGCAAGGATTACGCCGTGCGGAGCTCGATTTTTGTTCCTGAAGAAAGAAGAAAGCCCAGTTTTGTTTTGTTTCCCCCCAGGAAAGTAGCCAGTCCCAGCGCGCGCCGTAATTCGCACCTTCCTGCACCACATCCACTCACCCACCCACACCACTTTCCTTCTGTGCATGCCTTGCCTGTTTCTTTGGTTCTCTTTTTGCCGTGGGTGCCTCCCCATTCGCTGCTTCCCCTTTTTTGCGTTTTTGCCTTCTGGGCGGTCGTCGTTTCCTCTTTTCCTTTTTCGTCCTGATTTTCCCTTTCTCGATCTTCGTCTGTCATCCTCTCGTGTTCTCTCTTTTCTCCCCTTCTCCTCCTCTCTTCCCTTCCCCCTCCTCGCCACCGCTCCGCCAACCTCACGGAACCCACCCCTATGTGCGAGATCCAGCGGCATCTCCTCTGACGATGAGGAGCTGGAGAGGGACGCCGAAGACCGAAGACGACACCGCAGCCGCATAACAAAGGAAGCCGACGATCCTTCAGTCAAAATCGACGACAACCCGCGACCACCGAGTTGGACAGGACAGGACATTCACGACATCGACGAAAACAACTTCTCAAGCCAGCCCACGACGGCGATCACGAGAATGGACTGCGTCAGTCAAGTCACTGCAACCACCACCTCTCACCCACAATAACACACTGCCGCTCGAGGCCTATTCTCATTCTCTCATTCTCTCGCTCTTTTGATATTTCGATATTTCGATCTCTCGTTATCTTTCCCCAGCCTTCTTCTGGCACCACGCTCTTTTTGGATTTCAATTTTTGATTGTTCGATTCGGAATTTGATTTTTTACTCGGGGCCTCTGCGAGGATTCTGTTTACTTTTCGGACCTCTCTGGCATTGGCAACCGTTCGTCAACCACTTTCTCTTGCGTCTCAACGCATCTTTTTTGAAACGAAACACACCGAATTATACAAACAAAAAAATCATCTACACATCTCCCACACCTGGGAAAACCAACAACCACACTCGTTTTTTTAGGGAACCGCTGAACGGCAAACCCATCAACGCTCTTTTTTTTCAAAACACAAACAACACGACCCTCGCTCGTTTTCCATTCATTCGTTCCGTCTATTCGACATTCACATTTTCATTTTCTTATCTCGACTCCTGATATCTTTTATACAACTACCACCGGCATCGTATTTTGTTGTCGTATTTTGTACCGCCTCACCGGAAACGAAACGCAACATATTGTATTCACCAAAAATATACGGACGCTAGGCCCTCGTCTTTGCCTGCTCCGCCTCCTTTCACGATGACGCCCCACGCCCGCAAGTTTTCGCTTTTTCAAGCATCTCTCAGAGCCTCGTCTGCTTCTGCCTCTTCTGCCGCCGCCGCCACCGCTTCTCAGGCACATGACACATGGGCTTCTTCTACATCCACTGATTCTGCCAATAACAATTTGCACGAGAACGAGCACCACCAACACCAGCACGACCATCACGAGTTCCACGACCACGCGCACCCCCGGACCCACCGCCACAGCCACTACCTGCCTTCGTCACGAGGCAAGAAGGGCCAGAACCGCAATGGCGACAGTGGCGCTCAGGTAGTTGAAGCGGTTGAAGCGGCCGACGCAGCTGCACCACAAAAAGCCGATATGCCGAACAACAACGAGCTGTGTCGCAGGCAGGCGAAAGCGTCCGGCACTGTTACCGAAATCGTCCAGACAATCTCCGTCGTTCAGGTCATTGACGGCAACGGTTCAATTGTCACTCTTCAAACTCTGTACACACCAACTGGTTCCACCGTGGATCCGTCCGACATAACACGCACGCCTACGGCAGGCACTCCGGCTGCCGAGCTGACAGCCACAGTCACGGGATCGCCAGGGCCCGCTGCAAAATCGCCTGGAGGAGGAGCTGCAGGTGCAGGTGCAGGGGGGGAAGCACCGAGCTCATCGAGCTCGAGCTCCTCGAGCTCCTCAACTACTTTGTCATCCACTTCCTCCAGCAAGAAAGCGGCAGCTACGACCTCTCCCACACCTGCTGCACCAGCGACACCGGCTGCGCCAACTACACCAGCTGCAGAGCCGGCGACAGAACAGCCAGCTACTGAGCCGGTTACCGAACCTGCTGCAGAATCTACACAGCCTGTGACTGAAGTTGCGCAACCGACCGACGCCCCTTCGCCCGCATCGGCTTTGCCTTCGAGTAACACTGCAGCAGCGCAACCAGGCACGACAGTTGTTGTTCCTTCAGACGGCACGCAAGGAACGGGAGTTCCCACTGAACCTGGCACTGTCGGCACCTCCAGCACATCTCCGGCAACCGTTCCGACCGGCTCTGGCTCTGACTCTGGTGCTGGCACAGTCCCCGTTCAGCAGCAGTCTTCGACAACGGCACAAACCGCACCGGCCAACACTGGCGTGGGTGAGCCGTTCACAAACGGCACCGCGACCACACCAATTGCTATTCCTCTCACCACCGGCCCTTCTACGACTCCTCTGCCCGCTGCATTTAACAGCACCACCGCTCATATATACTCCAACAACACTCTGCAGCACACCCTCTTTGCCAACACATCACGTACCTCAACTACCTCTTCTCACCTCTACTCATCTTCGACTTTCTCGAGCTCGCTCATCGCATCCCGCTCTTCCTCATCCGCCTCCGGAGAAGCTACCGCTGCTGACGGTGCTGGTGGCGCAGGCGGAGGACCTGCAGGCACTGCGCCTGCGGCCGGCCCCACATCGACCTCCAACGACAACGACTCCTCTGGCCCGCCCACCAGCGTCTTGGTGGGCAGTGTCATTGGCGGTCTGGCTGGAATTGCTGTGCTGCTGGTCGTTGCCATGTTCCTGCTGAAGTGGAAGAAGAAGCGGGATGCACGTGGTCATCAGCTCTTGGGCGACGGCGATGATATGATTTCTGCACTGGCCGGCAGTGCTACTCGTGGTATGACCATGGGCGGTGGTACTGCTGGCGGTGCCGGCGGAGCCAGCGGACCTGGTGGTGGAGGTGACGGCCCAAGTGGTGGCAGTGGCCCTGTCACTGGTCCCAGCTCTGGCCCTTCCTCTGGCCCCGCTGGTGGCATGTCGGAGAACCGCACTACATTCCTCATGCCATTCGCAGCTGCACTCGCCTCCGGCCAGAAGCGTCTGTCACGTGGAACGACGGGCGGCCACACATTCTCCTCTGAGGGGAGCAGCAGTGCGGCTGGCAGTGGCACTACTGAACGCGGATTCTACCGTGTGTCGGGCAAGAAGCTGCCGTCGGTTCTGCAGCACGGCGGCGACGGCTACGAAGATCCACGCGAGAGCATGATGAGTGTTAACCCATCGCTGTACCGTGACTCGCAGGGGTTCTTTGGCGGTGCAGGCGGACCTGCTACGACACCTGTCTCTCGCTATGCCGTCGGCTCGCCTATGCGGCCTGAGAGTGGTGTTCCGATCTTCCAGCCGGGTCCCGGCAAGGCTGTTGCCATGCGTGTTCCACTGTCTCGTCACGGCTCCTCCATACACGACGATATTGCCTCTGTCCGGAACCTCACACCCCCGCCAGGCATTGACCCCATCGGCCGGTCCTTGGCCTCCCAAGACAACTCTCGGGCTTCCGGATCTCGCTTCACCGAGGACATTTTCTGACGAAGATGAATCTGAATGGTGTCTCTCGGCACATAATAATGTCTAAAATACCACCTCCCTCTCCCAACAAAAAATCACTCATATCTACGTTACCATCTAAACCAACATCTACACCAACACGAAGCATGGGCTGGCGTTTGATTTTCCCACTTCCATTTTTTTCATTTTCATTTCATCTTCACTGTGTATTTTTTTTCTCGGGGATAGATTTGCTGGCGCCTCAAAATATTTTTAGGGGCTCACCTGTTTATTGTGTTCCTCCTTTCTCTACACTCGCTCACTCACAACGTTTATTTTTGATTTCTTTTTTGTCATCTTTTTTTATATATCCTCACTGGCCTCCTGGCCCTGTTTTCTTTTCTTTTCTTCATTTTCTATTCACTTCCATCTTGTTATCCTTTTTGCCTCCATAGACAATGATGACTATAGAGGTTGTTTATTTTTTCCATAGCCAAGTCGTGCACTGTTTGCTTGTCAAAAAAGCGAAAAGCCAGCTACTTTGAATTGAAGGGAAGACATCTGTCTTCCATCTTATTAACTTTTCTCTCCCTTTCTTTTATTGTTCATGCTTCGACAGTACTATGCATGGTCTCGGTCTTTATCTATCTCGCCTCGCATGCACATAAACTGGAGTCTGATATCTATTTGACCTCCTCAGAGAAAATAAGAAAACAATTTAAAATATAAAACTCCTTGAAATTTAAAACAACCCAATTTACTGAAGAAGGAGCATGTCTCAATTTGAAAACCAGCCGTTGCCCTGTGACCTGTAGGTCTATAAAGACGTCCATTTTTCTCTCTCACTTGTCGGTGTGTAACGTGAAAAGCGACCGACGACTAGGTTGTAGAAAAATGATCGAGCCAAGGATAAATCAGAACGAAAAGACCGTCGACGCCTACGGAGTACGTATGGAGTAGACAATGTGCTCAGCCCTGTGGATAGCATGTGTTAAATCTCGTGATGGGTGAGACCTAACGTCCACACGTCCCCGTTTTCGCTGTCCTTTTTATCTGAAATATCCCCTTACTTGATCGCTTGTTGCGCCCTCCGCCACGTTCTGCCAAATCAAGTCCAAAAATAGGACATACGTGTAAACGCAACTGGCATCTGCAACTATGGGGGATTGTTGGGGTATACCAACTGCAGGCAACGTTTCCTGTCGTTGATATCTTGCTCGTTCTTCACGTGGCTTGCATTTTCTTCATCGCGAGGAGGACGATCTTGCACGACCTGCCACGACTTGCCATGATCGGAGTCGATTGTTTGACCGACCATGAATCAACATGAATCAAGTCGACCGTTGGGAAAAAGAGTACCACCGGGAAATAAACAAAGAGTTGATCTCGAATGCTGTTTACAAAATTAGTTATCTTGAAGTGCTTCTTTTGTGAGGAGGAATCTATTTTTGGAAACCGTAGAGGACTACCTATCAATGTAAGGGATATATTCAAATCGCAAAGTGACTGCTCGGTTAGATACTGCACCTCTGTGCCATTCGCAGCCTCTATTTTGTGATTAACAATCAGGGCACATTTTGCACGGGGCATCCAACCACCAAGGTGTTTTCGGTTACTTTCTATCTCTTCTTTCTGCTTCTTTCTTCCTTGGGTCGCGGAGCCTTTTCCAGATCTGATGTTCTTTCTTGGAAACAGTTTACACCCTGGCCGTACCAAGCTTTTCAGAGTCGCATCTTACTTAGTTTCTTTTTTTTTTCTTTTCTTTTCTTGAAAATCATTTTTTATGTACCTCGTCACGACGGGAAGCGCAATGTATGAAGCGTGAGAAGGAGGGGGATTGGTATCTGACTCCGTAGGTTGGTAGACATGCGGTGCTCTTGTCCTTGCATCGGTTTGTTGTGAGACAGTCCTGAAACAGGCAGTGGAGGGCACAAGAAAAGAGAAGAAGGGGACAGAAACGATGGGCATTGCAGACGACGGAGAGAAATACTCTGAAAATCAAATGAGAGACAGAATGCGAGATGAGAGAACCAAGAAAGCAGAGCGTCCCGGCAATGCATCTTGCTTTTTGCTTGGAGGATGCTGTCAGGTATTTGATGCTTTGAGTTTTGTGTGCATTTGATGCTCATTTTGATGCTTTTTTGTGTTAAATCCGCGAAACGCTGACAGACCTCTCGCATATTGGCGATGTCCACCGGTGCCTCAGCGCTTGGACTGTATTCTGGCCTGGCCCTTGCTTGACGTTTTCCCTTGTCGTCGTTTTTTTGTTCGACAGGCCTTTGGAAACACCCTGACAAATTCAATTAAAGATGTTGCACTCGATTCTCCTGCCTCGTCATGATCAAGGTCAAGGCCAAGGTCTGCGATTGGGATGGGATGGTGATAGGCGAGCGAATTAAGACTGGGCAAAGACCAGCGAAGAAACACACTGTCCGTTTTTTTTTTTCTGACGAAACAAACTGAAACATGGGGCGACGAAGCACACTCATACAACGAAAATTATTTGTGGTATTTTACGACATACAGGCGGGAAAAGAAGAGGAGAAGAGAAGGACGATAAAAACGGGGAACAAAACGGCATGTCCCGCCGTCTGTAAAAAGTGTGCCCTCTCCTTCATCTTGAATTCCCTTTTGTTTTGCATGTGTCTCTCGCTGATTTTCCATTTCCATCTCCACTTGGCGATTCTTCCCTATTCTTCACCGTCAAAAGAGCGGCCGGCTCTGTCGCATCCCGATCAGATGTTTACCCACTCTGCCTGTCCTCCACTTTTTGCCCTTTTTGCCCAGCCTCTACGACGGATATCAATCCACTTCTTCACAACAGGGACGACGTACGTTTGCGTCTCTTCTCGATCTGTACACCAAATGAGCCCATAAACAAATCAAATGAAATTCATTCGAATTTCCCCGTACTTTGTGCGTCGTACACATTCCCAATACGAAAGACGCCGTTGGCACAGGAAAGTACTTTGTTTTGGATCTCTTCCTGTGCCTGGTGCCTTAATTTCTATTTGATGATAGGCTAGTCCGTTGAAACGGAGAATTCCGCGGAATGGCTCTTGTATCTTTGATACATTTCAACAAAAAAGATACTGCGAACCAACATCCAACAGGCGGCAAAATATTGTCCGTGAGTGTGTCATTGTGTGTCATTGCCTTTTGTATCTTACAGGTGCTCCGTATCGTACCGTTCTTCCCTCACACATCAACCCCTTCACCACCACCCCTGGAAGTTTTGTCGTTGTTTTTCTGTGTCTTTTCAGCGCCTCCTGTCTGTGTGGCGCACCGTCTGTCCTCTGTTTCCCTTTTTGACTCCTATCCATCCATTTCTGTGCCCGTCTTTTGCACACATACGACGTACTTCCCTGTCGCCTGCCGCAATGTTGTTTGTATCTTTATATCCCTCTCTATTTTTATTTTATTGATTTTGTACTCTCTAGACAGGGTGGGTTCGGATTGTTTGGACAGTCCGCAGACAGGAATCCGTCTCAACTTTGGCAGTCTCAAGTCTGAGGCCGCCTGCCAAGGGTAGTGAGAGTGAGAAGTAAGAGCAAGAAGTGAAGCAAACAGTATATCGACTTCAAGACAGATGGATATATTTATTGAAAGTGAGGCTCAATTGGGCTTCGTGATTGTTGACTTTAGCGATTGGAAGATGAACAAAAGCGACAACTCCCGATTCAACATCTCCAACCACGAGGACAACCACAATCGCATCCTGGCGACAGGCAATTCGCCCGAGTCCCCTTGCCCCCATTTCTCATCCCAAAACACGCGGAATGCTCGGCGCTGCAACGTGAGAGGAAAACCCTCAACCCAAATGGCTTGCGCCACGCTTTTTGCGTTTTTACGCTTTCACGGAGCAATACGTCGTCGGTCCCTTCCCGTTTGGTGTTCAGACCTGTCGCTGACTGCCGCTGGTGCCCATCCTCAAGCCATCCTTGCCTCCTTTCCGGCTCGACTGCCACGCTAGCGGCTCTTCTCTTTCCCCAAATGGGCCCCTACGCAGGTAGGGGCCGCTCGCCGCGTTGTGCTCTTTCTCTCCAACGGGGCTCCTTCCTAGAATCCCAACTTCAAAAGCAAGTCGAAACGTTCTTGACTCGCTCGGCCGGACGCAGCGTCGCACTTGCCCTTGATGCTCGATATTATCTGCAGGAACTTTCTGGGCAGGAGCGTTTCTTACCTATGTCGCACTCCGTATCTGGGATTCGTCGCAGGGAAGGCGCTCTTCATTGTAACGCCGTCCCTTGCGCTTGCCCCCCGTTGGCATCGACAGACCAACCAGAGACGAGACGGGGGAAGGTACAAAACCACAACCACAAAACCACCAAAATCACAAAACGCCCTTGTAAAACGGTCCGTCGTAATACATCAAGGAAAACGCTACTTATGTGTACGCTACGGGCTTTGGTTCTGTGTGCTAGTGGTGCCTCTTCTCACTGTGACTCCCCTGTGCTTCACTTGTAGCTCGCTGTGTCTCCCTGTGCCTGACCTGTAACAGCCATCAGACTGACACTAGACCAACTGTCTGAAGCCTGACTCGCCAGGAAAACAGAAACCAGCGCTATGAATTGCGCCCGTACTAGTAGCGCCTAGCGCACCTGCCCACTCTCCTGCTACTTTCTGCCGTCTTACACTAGAGCAAGGGGGGTGGAGCCAGAGGAGGAAGGAGTGAAAGGGTGATGAGGACGAAGAAGGGGGGAAGGGACCCGCTAAACCTCCGGGGACTCGGGCTGGAACTGGAACCAAATCCAAAACTCGAACAGGAAGCGACCGCCTGTTTCTGCGTTTCTGCGCCTGCCTGCAACTGCACCATATGCACGTCGCTACTGCCACTTTACGAGTCGTATCTCACTCTTGCATCTTTTCTCTTTGTTGCCAATTCCTTCCCGCTTTCCTCGTTTCAATTCTCACGAACCCTTTTACACCTACAACTTTTTTGCCTCATTTCTAATTTTCCCATTCTCGGATTCTTTCTTGTGCACTCTGAAGTTCCTCCTCCTCTCATCCGACATCCGCTCACCACCAACTCTCTCGCATACAGAGTACACACACATCTGCCACATTCACGTCGTTAACGATAACCTGCTGATGACTGTTACGCTTCGCCTCCTCCTCTCTGACTTTTGAACGACACACGATATTTTACCAGCTGACGCCCAGCTGAACACCGACGACACTGACACCGTCCCCGGCCGTACCCGAACGCCGACTGAACACCGTAGAGGCAATTAGAAGCCCGATTTCGAGCTTGTCGCAACGACCGAGCATTCCGACGCCCGCTAATTGCGGCGCCGTTCGACAATCTGATTTGTTCTCGAATTATCGAACGCTCATACACTTCCGAGAACACACTGCACACTCTCGGCCATTCCGCCGACAACGTCACACATGGACCGTCCACACCACATGGGCAGTCCCGACCAGGGCTTCCCGCTGCCGTCGCTGCCGCCCATCTCCGCGCCGCCACTGCTGAACCGCCAGCCACAGCTCTTTGGCAACACCTTTGACCGCCTGCCGCCCATTCACATGCCCTCCGACATGGCCGCCGCCCACATGTTTGGCAGCGACCCCAACGCCTACATGGACGATGCCAACGAGGCCAAGCGGCGACGCATTGCCCGCGCCTGCGACATGTGCCGCAAGAAGAAGATCAAGTGCGACGGCAAGATGCCCTCATGCACGCACTGTGTCAACTATAAGACAAAATGCGTTTTTACGCAAGTGGAAAAGAAGCGCAGCCCGCCAAAGGGGTGAGTACAAACTGCCGGCTGGCATACAGAAAATCAACGCCCATTTTTGCTAACATTTTGCCCTCTCCAGCGCCAAATACATTGAAGGCCTCGAGAACCGCTTGGTGCGCATGGAGAGCCTCCTGCGCCTGTCAGGTCTACTCGACGAAGACGACGGTGCCACCGATCTCGGCACACTCGAAAAGCGCCTGGCTGAGAAGCACCGCGAGTCCCAACTGGCTTCCCAGGCCGCTTCGAACCCTTCCTCGCCCTCCCAAACCACATCCGGAAACGAGTCCACACCACGCAGCTCCATCACATCACCGGAGCCCGGCAAGGAACGTGAAGCTGGCGCCAGCGGCAACGCCAACGAAAGCACCAGCGGAGGCACAGGAAACGGGGCTGAGGGCAAGAGCGGCGGCAGCGGCGGCGATGGGACCACAGGTAAAAAGTCGTCCAGCTCGTCCGGCAAGAAACACGGCGGCCGCAAGGAGGAAGAGGTCGAGGCCCTGTCTGAGATGATGTGCTCGCTTGTGACTAACCATGAGGGCGAGACGCGTTACATCGGCTCGTCCTCGGGTTTCTCCATCTTCTCGCCCAAGGGTATGCAGTGGGTCAACGAGCGCACCGGCGACAACTCATTCCAGCAGATGATTTCCAATGTCTCCATGGATGACAACAAGTGGACCAACTGGAAGCCCGAGATCTTTGCCGACCTCTTCAGTCGACCGATCTTCCGGCCACTGCCGCCCAAGCCCGAGGCCCTGTCTTTACTCAAGGATTTCTTTGAGAACTTTAACTGCATGTTCCCACTCTTCCACCAGCCTACCTTCATGCACCTGGTGGAGCGCCAGTACTCGAAAGACCCTTACGAGGGCTCCGGCTGGTGGGCCAGTCTCAACGTGGCCCTGGCCATTGCCCACCGTCTGCGAGTCATGAGCAACCTTGTGCCCCAAGAGGAGGACGACAAGGCTTGGGCTTACCTGAAGAACGCCATGGCCGTCTTCTCTGAGCTTGCCATGCGCAACACGGATCTTCTCAGTGTCCAGGCTCTGCTGGGTATGGCTCTCTTCATGCAGGGCACGCCCAACCCGCAGCCTACGTTCCTGCTGATTGCCGCCGCCATCCGTTTGTCTCACAGCATTGGTCTCCACAAGAAGGGCACCGGTTTCAACCTCAACCCCATTGAGATTGAGCAGCGCAAACGCGTTTTCTGGATCGGCTACATGCTCGACAAGGATCTGTGCTTGCGGTCCGGCCGCCCTCCCGCACAGGACGATGACGATATGAACGTCGAACTGCCTGACGCTGACCCTGCCGACAACATCGGCAACATCCCGCTGGGCGACGGCAAGGGCAAGATGAACCTGTTCCGCGTCATGTGCGAGTTTGCACTGATTGAGAGCAAGGTCTACAAGCGCCTGTACTCGACCAAGGCCACCAAGCAGACAGTGGGCGAGCTGCTCAATACGATTGGCGAGCTTGACCAGGAGCTCGAGGACTGGAAGGACAGCATCCCCATCGACTTCCGCCCTGAGCACGAGATCAAGGCCTCGCACACACCCCTCATACTACATATTGTCATGCTGCACTTTACCTACTACAACTGCCTGACAACAATCCACCGCATGTGCGTCCACCACGGCTACTGGACGAGCCGCCTATCCAACTATGCCATCCAAGGCCTCAATGCCAAGCCACTCAACCCGCGTGTCTACTCGTCCGCGGCCCTCTGCGTGTCATCGGCGCGTGCCTCCATCTCTCTGTTGAAGTACATTCCACAGGGTGACTTCTCATGTGTCTGGCTGATTCTGTACTTTTCAGTGTCGGCGCTTGTCACGCTGTTTGGCAACGCACTACAGAATCCAGTCGACCCGCGCGCACGTTCCGATACGCGCCTCATGAGTTTAGTGGTGACTTTCCTTTCCATGCTTGGTCAGGAAGCCGAGAGTGGTGGCGTGCACCGCATGCTGGGTGTTTGCAGCGAGTTTGAGCGCATCGCCAAGGTCGTTATCGACAAGGCCGAGAAGGAGCAATCCAACCGCCGCAAGCGCAAGAACACCGACGCCCACGAAGCCGCGCCGGCCAAGTCAGCACCAGGTGCCTCGTCATCGACTGCATCTACGGTCAATGGCGGCAACTCGGCGGCGGCTAAGACTGGCAGTGCCAATGCAAACGCGAATGACAAGAAAGGCCAGTCGTCAGCCTCTTCTCCACGCCCGGCATCACGGTCCCAGTCACTGGCACCAGGGACATCGTCGCAAACGCCACGGCCCACATCATCGTGCAGCACGACTACAACGGCATACCAGAACACGCCGAGCGCTACCCCCGCCGAGGCTGCTGCTGCCGCTCATACTGCTGCTGAGATTGTCAACAGCCACAAGAACGGCAACTCGAAGCGCCACAACAACAATAACAACAACAATATGCACCACATGAGCAGTGCATCGGTGGCAGCCAGCATGTACGCCAACAGTCCGATGAACAACATGAACGGCAACCCGGCAGCCAACCCCAACGGAAACACGCCTTCGCCCGGCATGCCGCCCAACACATGGCCGACCGACTATGCAAACATGGCTGCCACATCGGCTCCTGGTATGGGCGGTACGACGGTGACGGATATGGGCCAGAACGGTGGGATTATGGCCGAAATCGACTTCATGTCTTTCTCGGACCTCACAGGCTTTGGCTCCATCCCGTCTGATATGCCGCCGCCGCCTCCGCACGACCTGGGTGATCTGCAGTCGCCGCCCATGATGCCTGATGGCATGCCGAGCAACCAGTTCTTGCCTCAGGATCTGTTCAGTATCCCGATGACGCTTGACTGGAGCTTCTCGGGCCTGGGCGACGGCATGTATGCCACCATGGAGAACAGTGGTTTCGACGTGATATAACCCGCGAAGGTGTTCTACCTCCTTGCTCTCTTTTATCATTTTTATACTGTTTTGGTTATTTTTTTCTTGATTCTTTATGATTTTGCGATTTATGACATGGCGTGTTCATATTTGAGGATATTTTTGTTTCTTTCATTGGGTAGTTTTGCTTTCCCCATTTCTTCTGTTGTCTCATCTTGATAGCCACGTTTGGGAAGGGCGTTTTTGTTGTTTTCTTCTTGTTTATTTGTTCATTTTTTTGGCTTTGATTCACTTGTCCTTTGATTCGTTTCAGTACTCCTCTCTGTCTTTTACCAATGTTTTGAACCAAAGACCAAAGCAGCCTTAATATCAGGTCCTTTTTATTCCACCCCATCCTACTTTGTTGAGTATTATTGAGTCTCGCGTGTTCTTGATTTAAGGTTAACGCAAAATGGAAATTCGCAGCGACCTGTCAAAATGAATCTCGAACAAATTGCAGCAAATTCTTCCCCCATAATTTCGCAACATTTGCACGTGCTTTTTACTGGCTCGGAGGGGTGCTGGTTCCCCCCTTTGTGGTCCTCTATTAATGGGCAGATTTAGGAGAGTTAGACAGGACGATCCCCTGTAAGTGCTGGTAGACCACTGTAAAGTTTGGCGGCTTTCGCGCCCATTCGCGCCCTCGCGGCACTACGTAATGGTGGGGAAAGCTTCAAACCACCGACAGGCCGAGGATAAGCGGTATGCCGACAGGCGCCTTCCCTTTCTTTTTCTGACTCGTTTTGTGTGTGTGTGTGGTTGAGACAGCTCCGTGCCTTCCTTATGAGGACTGGAGATTCAAAACATATACTTTCCCTAATTTTTCTCTCCTTCCTCTTTTTTTGTCCGACCTTTTTGCCTGTTTTCTACATCTCCAATTGACGAACGGTTTCGACTTCTACCTCCCGTCTTCCTACCCCACATTCTCGACACAATGCAGAGACTCCCGACCCTCGTTCGCTCAGCGGCCCTGCCGCGCCCGGTGCGCTGCTTCAGCACGACAACCGCCCGTGCTGCCGCCGATGTGAAGAGTATTGGTGTTATTGGCGCTGGCCAGATGGTGAGTCGATTCTGGGATGCACAATGCACTAGGACCGTTTGCTAACACCGTTCCAGGGCCTCGGCATTGCCCTTGTGGCCGCACAACGGGCGGGCGTCCCTGTGACGCTCGTCGACGCCTCGCAGGCCTCTCTCGACAAGGGCCTTTCTTTTGCCGACAAGCTGTTGGCCAAGGACGTTGGCAAGTCGCGCATCTCGCAGGAGGACGCCGATGCCGCCCGTGCCCGCCTTTCACCGACGACATCGCTGGACGAGCTCGCTGGCGTCGACATGGTCATTGAGGCCGTGCCCGAGATCCCCGACCTCAAGTTCGACCTGTTCAAGCGCCTCGCCGGCGTTGCCGCTCCCCACACGATCCTCGCGACCAACACGAGCTCCATCTCTATCACTAAGATTGCTGCCGCCGCTGCCGGTGCCTCGGGCCAGCCGCTGGCGTCCGAGGCGGCCGCGGCCATTGCCTCGCGCGTTGTCGCCACGCACTTTATGAACCCTGTGCCGATCCAGAAGGGTGTTGAGATTATCAGCGGCCTGCAGACGAGCCCCGAGACCCTGGCGACGGCCGTGGCCTTTTGCGAGAAGATGGGCAAGGTCGCCTCGACCTCGGCCGACACCCCCGGCTTCCTGGCCAACCGTATCCTGATGCCGTACATCAACGAGGCCATTATCTGCCTGGAGACTGGCGTTGGCGACCGCGAGAGCATTGACGCGATCATGAAGAACGGCACCAACGTGCCCATGGGCCCGCTGGTGCTGGCCGACTTTATCGGCCTAGACACCTGCCTGTCGATCATGAAGGTGCTGCACACGGAGACGGGCGACAGCAAGTACCGCCCGAGTGTGCTGCTGGCCAAGATGGTTGATGCTGGCTGGCTGGGCAAGAAGAGCGGCAAGGGCTTCTACGACTACTAAAGGAGAGGGGATTTGTACATGGACCGGACCGGACACGGATTGGATATATGAAGATATGAATATTTGCACGGCTGACGTATTACGGCCCGTTTCCCCCGACTGCCGGTGACTCGTACGGGACGAACGAGGACAACACGGGTGCCAGGACGAGCCGAGAGGACCTGGATAGGACTCGACAGTACCCTACCAAAGTCGATTAAAGAAACGCGTCTTGGCCGGAGACGCGGAGGCCATTTGTCGGCGTCGATCTCGGAAGACTGGACGAATGAGGAATGACGAAAGGATCAAAAATAGAGGCCGTCGAGCCAGGAACCAAGCTAGAATTGATTGATTGAACACCATTCGAGCAACAAGATGAACCCCAAAGACTGAGACCAAAATGAGAAGAGGAACAAGTCACCCAAATTGCAGGTCAACTTGGACAATCTTGGACACAAATGCAACTGCGGAAGCGCGGACCCACAATAAAAAAGCATGGCGCCCGCATCCGCGTGTGGGACATTTGGAGATCCCTTTTTTGCTCTATTTTTTTTGCTCTTTTTGCCCGAGATGATGCGTGAGAAAAGTCTGTCCCCATGTCATGTCGGCAAGTCGGCTCTGTATTCTGTCTTTTCAACCCCCAAAACACCTGCAGAGTGCTGGCTCCATATTAAGTGCGTTGTACCTGCCGTTGCGAGATAAAACAGAAAGAAAAAAAAGGAAGTCGCGCCAGAGCACGTTGCCCCCGAAAGGCAAGTGCGGTTGGACAAGACGCTAGTGCTTCTCCGGGGAACGGTAGTCGCTCCGCTTTGCGGACATTGATAGCGCCTTCCCAATAACTTTCTTTTCTTTTATCATCCCTCAAACGCTCCTTCTCCATCTTTTCTTTTGCCTCACCCTTCTCCATTTTTCATCCTTAACCCTCTCGACCTTATCTCGCCTCATATCTCACCCTGCATGAGATCACACCGCTCATGACTTCACACGCTGCGAGAGACACGCTCTCGCTACCCACCGCTCTCCACTCCGGCACTCGCCACCCCAGCCCGGCTGCAGGCATCGGTGCAGGCTCCGGGTCTGGCCCTGGAGTGGCAGGAAGTGGGTCTATCGGCTCGTCCCGAGACGCAAACGGCAACGGCAACAGCTGGCCTGGACGACTGACGGCCTCCTTTCAGAGACACGCTCGTAGTGGCTGGCGGCGCAGGGGCAACGACAGCACGATGGCCGCATCATCGCCGTCGTCGCCGTCGTCGCACAAGACCGCCTGGTGGAAGGTGCATCTCTTCCGTGGCATGGCCAACGATGTGCGGCGACGCGCCCCCTTTTACCTCAGCGACTGGGTCGACGCGTGGGACTACCGCGTCGTGCCGGCGACGGTGTACATGTACTTTGCCAACATCCTGCCGGCGCTGGCCTTCTCGCTCGACATGTTCACCAAGACGCACATGCAGTACGGCGTCAACGAGGTGCTGCTGGCGTCTGTGCTTGGCGCCGTCGTCTTTGCCGTTTTGGCCTGCCAGCCGCTCGTGATTGTCGGCGTCACGGGTCCTATTACCGTCTTCAACTACACCGTCTATGACATTATCGCGCCGCGCGGCACCAACTACCTGGCGTTCATGTGCTGGATCGGGCTGTGGTCGCTGGTTTTCCACTGGATTCTGGCCATTACAAACTCGTGCAACTGGCTGCGCTATGTGACGCGATTCCCCTGCGACATTTTCGGCTTTTACGTCGCCTTCATCTACCTGCAAAAGGGCATCCAGGTGCTGTCGCGTCTGGGCGACGCCGAGCCGTTTTACCTGTCCATCTTTATCGGGTTGGCCGTCTTTGTCGTCGCCTACATTTGCGGCGAGATTGGCCGCGGCAGTCTCTTTACGCACCCGGTGCGCGTGTTCCTCAAAGACTACGGCACGCCGCTGACAGTCATCTTCTTCACGGGTTTCGTGCACATTGGCCGCATGCGCCAGGTGTCGCTCGAAGTGCTGCCGACGGGCATTGCGTTTGAGCCGACCGACGGCACGCGCAGCTGGCTTGTGCATTTCTGGAACATTAGCGTTGGCGACGTATTTCTGGCCATCCCCTTTGCCGTCCTGCTGACGATCCTCTTTTACTTTGACCACAACGTGTCGTCGCTCATTGCCCAGGGCACCGAGTTCCCGCTTCGCAAGCCGGCCGGCTTCCACTGGGACCTGTTCTTGCTCGGTCTGACGACGGGCGTTGCCGGCATTCTGGGCTTGCCATTCCCCAACGGCCTAATCCCGCAGGCGCCTTTCCATACCGAGTCACTGTGCGTGACTGAGCTCGTCAAGGACGATGAGGATGAGACTGCCACGCCGACAGCCGGCGGTGGAAGTGGCGGCAGCGGCGCCGACGACGAGGGCGGCGAATTCAAGGGCCATCCGCGCAACGCCGTCCACGCGCGTGTCACCCATGTCGTCGAGCAGCGCGTCTCCAACCTCGCACAGGGCCTGCTGACTCTGGGAACCATGACGGGCCCGCTTCTTGTCGTTATTCACTTGATCCCGCAGGCCGTGCTGGCTGGTCTCTTCTTTGTCATGGGCATCCAGGCTCTCGAGGCCAACGGCATCACTGCCAAGCTGTTGTTTTTGGTCCGGGACGTGTCTTTGACTCCCCGCAGCCACCATCTCAAGCAGCTTGCTCGCGGCCAGTGGCCCGTCTGGGCGTTTGCCGCCATCGAGCTCATTGCTTTTGGCGCCACGTTCGCTATTACCCAGACTGTCGCTGCTGTCGGCTTCCCCGTCTTTATTCTGCTGCTAATCCCCGTCCGCGCCTGGCTGCTGCCGCGCTGGTTTACCGTGGAAGAGCTGTCGGCTCTCGACGGGCCCACGGCGAGTCCGTTTACCATGGAGAGCGTCGGCGGCAATTACGGCGACGACAAGTCTTCTCCCCAGCAGCCCGGGGCTCCCCGTGTCGGCGGCCTGTTTGACGACTCCGGGATTGCCACGATCGTGCCGAGCGAGGATCCATCAGCCACGAACCTGCGGCAGCGCAGCCGTGAGGATCTGGCCGAGCTGGGCGAGAGCAGAGGTGCGGGCGGTAGCGGCCCCGTTGTGATTGAAATGCAGCCGACCGGAGGTGCAGCGGCGGCGTCGCCTTCGCCTTCACGGACGGGCATCCACAATCGGCGCAGTCAGCAGGGTAGTGCCGGCAGCAGTGGAAGCCGTGGGCGGTAGACGATGCGATTTAGACCTGTTTGATACCATATTGCGACATTTGTCTTTCGTTTTTCTTCTTCTTTTCTTTCTCATTCATTTATTCAGATTGGACACACCATAAATCTCTCTAGAGTTGGTTAGATTTATATATTTAGAGACGAACAGGGCCAGATAATCATATATTATAGATGATATCGTCTTTAGTCTTGAGACTCCTTTGAATATCCAATAAAAATATAAAACAAAAAAAGTTCATCGACAATAAAGGACACAAAAAAGAAACTCCGATACGGGGAATCGAACCCCGAGCTCGACGGTGAAAACGTCAGATGTTAACCATTACACCATATCGGATGTGATTGGCGTGCCCATTGGTTTTGTGGGTCTCATGGACGCCTGTTGTTGAGATAAAGAGGTACGAGTTCGCACACAATACGAAGTAAGGAGAAAAGTAAACAAATAATCAAACGAGCAGCCACTGTGTGCTGTATAGAAAAAAACTTAATAAATGCCCAATAGACGAGAGATCTTGAGCAATAATCGTCAAACACACCGGAGAGAAGATAGATGAATTCAATGTCGACATGGATGGATCTGGGATCTGGGGAAACACAAGGCTGATGCACAGGCTTTGTGTGTGATCGAGATGCTGGATGTCTTTGAGATTGTCGAAATTGGAGACAGATTGGAAAACAATATGATTCAATCTGTTGTAACGAGCTTCAATAATTTGACAAAAGCCACCCGGAAGGGCTAAAATTGTCAATAGATTCGAGGATCAAAACACACTCGGGCATGAATCATTGCTCCAAAATGTGTATAAAACAAGACCATTCTCCTGCTGTGGAATTGATTCTCATCATATCTCTTTTTGTCCTATCTCTCCCTTTTGTTTTTATATATTTACTTATTTCATAGTTTATATTTATACGTTTCTTTTCCTTTGGTACGGCCATTATCTAGAATTTTCTTACCACACCAGCTGCGAGGACCGGGACCGAAAACTGCCGACAAGAACCAAAAGAAAAAGACCAAAAGAGAAACCAAGATGACATCAGTAAGCTTCTAGATCCTTTTGTATCCTTCGGAAACACTGCTTTTTGTCGCCAGTCATACATCTCCTCTCTCCATCAAATATTAGAGCATCTTTTCGGCGCCTTGTCGTCCGTCACCAAATAGTCACCGTTTCGATTGTTTTCCCCCGACGAAAGTACTGGTACATCTTGCTGGCCACCGTTTTGAATACAGAGGGAACAAGACAGGCAGCTAGGCGGGTATACAGACACACCCCTCTCAAGCAGCGCCTTCACAGATTCTTGCCCTTTGCCGCTTATGACTGCCGTCCGCAGAGCACACTGGAGGCGCCTCAACGAAGGCCTAGACAAGAGGCTGTGAGGTCTACCTCCATCGGAATGCAGTCAGGCGGCAAATGTACAAGATCTCGTGAGCCACTGGATTCTCTTTTAGGATAGATCTCCGAGCGATGTCGATGCTTATGGACACCAAGGATTTGAGAAACGCAAAAGCCTTGAAAAGAGAGGGGTGTGCGAGAAAGAGGATAACGTCACGAGAATTATTCTGCAGCCGACAACGTCCAAGCCCCCCTCGCACGATCATTGATCAATGATCAATTCGAAGCGTCGATCTCTGTTCGAGAACACGAGAATGACTCCCTGGAAGACGGGAAAGCGAGATAAGAGCAGGTCGACGAGAGAAACGAAAACGAACACTGTTCGACATAGATGCGCATAGATCGACGGATACGAGCTATTGAGAACATTCGATATGCTTCCCTTTCTACCTTCTTTCCTTCTGTAACTTCCTGTTATCTCCTTCGGATACTTTGTTGGAGAACATCGGTAGGCGCCGGCATGAAGATCAGTGGACATCGAAACAGGTGACGCGTCGGCGTAGGCAGGTAGGATAGTCCATGGCCAATGGTCCTCGAGTTTCAAGCCCTCTTGCTTGTTGGTCGTCGCTTGGGTCAATTATCGGCCTTTCCCAACCTGCTTCTTCTTTTTCATTTCTCATCAATTGCCCCTGGCACGGACTTTGCCCGCTCAGACGGCCAACAGATTGAAATGTCTCCAGCTGTCCGGTCATCGATTCCATTCCGCCGCCTTCTCTGTGTAGTCCAAGAGGCAAGAGGCGCGTGCGCAAGTTTGTCAAGCTGTGATCCAGATGCAGACTGCAGATGTTCGGCATTGCCTCTCGCCTTGGCCAGGGATGTCGGTTTCTGACTTTAGTGATGAGCAAGGTTCAGGGGCTTCGAAGGATGCTGCTCAGTCGATGTTCACCGGCCGTCCTCCACCACGTCGAGCCACCCCCAAGCGGACGGACAATATTCAGGCAGAATGGACGCTGCAGGGTGACAAGCCCTGTCCTGGTCTTCTCTCGTGAGGCGAGTGAGGCGAGTGAGGCGAGCGAGGCGAGGTCTCGACGGATGCGGCTCGGTTGACGCTGTCTTTTCTTGCAGACTGTTGTCTCCCTCTCCTTGTTCGTATTCTTGGCCGTCCATGGGGTTCGCAATCTAGACAAGACTGGAGCAATATGTTAGCGAGCTGTGTGAGGCGCGCGGGAAGGGGAAGAGGTGAAAAAAAAAAGGTAGGGGAGGCAATTAAGGACATAAAGACAAAAAAAAGTGATGAACAAGTGATAACCCTGGTTTTTCTCTGTCATGTCCATGACCCATCACCCTCTTTTTTCGGCACTTTTAACTTTACCCAAATGAAGCCGTGGCCGTTCTCTTGCATTCACCCGCCCGTAAGGGTGACGGAAGTCGATACTTTCGTTAATAAAGGGCACATGGCACACTTAAATTGCTTCAGAGAGTATTTGGGTGGCTGGAAGCTGGAGAAAGTTGGCGATGTCAGTAAATCAAATAGTATTGGAAAAGCTAGTATTGTGGGTTTTTGAAAAAAAAACAAAAACAAAAAAAAAACCACGACAGAGGACAAAATTGGATTGCCATGAACTTCCACTTGTCCGGTCTTATACTTCAGTACGTAGAGTATAGGACCTTGAGGAGATGGAGTTGAATATCCTAAGAATCATACGCAAAGACATATGATGGATTGGTCGACCATGTGAACCATGGTTCGAAATACTGAGCATGGCACCACGTCGGCAAGGGACAGAGGGCGTATGTCCAACACCCTTTTTCTCTTCCAAACAGTTTCCCGAGGCGAGAAAATCAAAAGAAATTCGAGAGTAAATAGATGAGGACTGGCGTCTCGCGCCCTTTCCTTCCATTTTGGGATATTGCGATCACGGCTCTTGCCTGTTTGGGACACAGCAACGTAGCATCAAGGCCGTTCTTTTCTTGCTCTCCCGCCTCTATGTGCGTCATTTGATTTTTGTGCCCTTCTCAAGGGCCTTTATTCTTCAGTTCTCCCCTTCCGGTCTCTTAACCGGCGTGTTAAGGCTGTTCTGTCACCTGGTTTTGTAACGAGGCTGGAAAGAGCTGCTGTTGGCCAACGACCCACTTTATTTTCGCTTCTGGCCAATCATGCTACACTATTTTTGCCTAAAAGCGGGAACACAGCCAAACAGTTCAACCACGCCTCGTATACGCCCCTTTTGGACATGCTCATGCTTCTTTTGTGTTTCTTATTTGCATATCTTTTTATTACTTTGCCTCAAAGAGGCAGAAACTATCGTATGAGTTTTCTGCTTTCCTTGGCTCCTTATGACTTTATCCGCTTTTGGCCTTTGCCCCTGATGAATCGCGTTGAGTACCGGAATCTCCATTCTTTTCACCTTTTGCATATTGTGCTTTTCCTGGTTCCTGCTTGCATCCAGTTCCCATTTCGCCCCCCTTTTCGCTTTTCCTGGTCGGCCAATCTATCTGTACCTTCCAGCCACCATGGTTTATCTGCTGTTTTCAGATTTCTTGGTTCTGATCTCGTCTGCCATTTTCTGTGCCGGCCGCATCTCCCCACTAGAATACTCCACAGATATGACAGGGTCGAGTTCGGGCGGATTGTCCAGAGCCAGGAAAATCGAGGGTGGCAATACAAAGGAAGGGGTGTCTAGTCGACCCATCACGATATGTCACGTGGATACCGGCCATGAGCAGCTCGTATGCCATTTTTGTACCTTTTGTACCCTTTGAAACCCTTGCGTTCTCAAAGATCGTCAAATAGTTCGGTGCCGTGAGAATGCCCGACGACTGCGAATGTGACTGTGACTGCAGCTGTGCTTTGCATCAGTCATGGCTGCATATGTGCGTGTGGCATGCATTTTGTCCGTCATTTCCCCCCCCCTTCCTATTCTTCTTTGACTTTTCGGGCTCTGGGCCGTGTTATCACACGCAACGCGCAGCCTGCAGCACGCATTCAGATCTCGCCCCAAAAAACAAAGAGAAATCCTCATTACCCCTCAAGCCTTTCCAACCAACCATGTCTAGGTGCTTCCCTCTTTATCGTCACCTGCTTTCAGAGCAGTGCTGTAGCACGCAAGAACCGGTAGGCAGGCCCAGTAGACGAATGGAAAACGCAGGTTGGGGAGCATGTTGGGCATAAGAGCCAGCGGCCACTGGGATTATGGCACAGATACGGAGTACAAATGGGGCGAAAAAAAGTGTACGTAGGCTGTACTCTGATAGCACAAGGGCGTAGGCACACAGCGTCAACACAACGTACAAAGGCAAAAAAATTCCCGCTGCTGTGCAATGCGAGAAGTGGAATTTGTCCTTTTCTTTTGCCCTTCTTTTTTCTACTAGTGCTCCCTATTCTCTGTATTCTTTCTTTACTCGTTCTACTGCCATCCGACAAAAAAAGAATAGCACGAAATTTCAACGGCTCGCATGACACGCACATGTGGTTACAGCGCATGATGTGGACGGATAAGATAGGAGGAGTAAGGAAGAGGCGGAACATAAAAAGTGAGAAGACGGAACATGGTCTTCCTACCTCTCATTTGTTATAAGTAACATTATTCTTTTTAGTAAGAGATGGTGATGGCAGCTGACAGTGAGATACGAATGAAAAGCTTGTGTCTTTCAATTTTCGAGATGTAGACTCTGGTAAATATGGTTGAGCTTAGATAGTCGGGCTATATAGACAGGATGTAAGAGAGGCACACTGGATCGCCATCTTGGGGTCATTTGTGGATAGCGTATTTAGGAGATAACAGTGAAATGAAAGAAGCTGAGGATACGAAGAGCAAGAGGAAACAGAAAACAGAAAACAGAAAGCATTACATCAAGTACAAAAATCCAGTGTAAAAAGAAACAAGTCAAGCATAACAAACAAACGAAGGGTATTGTCCTGTGCTTTAAAAAGGGTAAAAAAGTAAAAGGAGGAAGCAAGCGAGAGCAAGAAGTGAATGGAACAAGACGGTAGTTGAAAAGGAGAAAGAGTACTGAAAAAGGAATTGGAAATCAAACGTAAAAACAATATAGACAACCCTTGTCTGACCCTTCCCTGTCCGAATAAAAAATGGGTAGGTAGTGAAAGACCGTGAAAACGAATGACTGAGAAAAGAACTGCTCGCCGGCCGCCGCAATCGTAATACTTGCAGAAAATGTTGAAGAAATGGCGGAGTGAGAACAAAATAAAACAAAATGAACTGAAATGAAAAGAAATGGACAAATGAAACAAATGAAACAGACCACCATAAACACTCCACACTCCTAGAACACACATAAAATAAAAATAAAACGCCGCCGCCTTATCGCCTCCTTTTTTGTCGTTATTCTTCGTTTTTATATTGCTGTAAAAATATTTCGTATATCATAGCTATGCCGTACTGCCGTACACGCTGGTGCTCGTGTTTGAGCCGGCTGTAAAGCTGTGTTTGCGCTTGAGGAGACCGTCGTTGCCGTCAGTTGGCGAGTTGGAGAAGTCGGTGGCTGCGGTACCAGTGCCGATTGTCGTCGCCGTTGTTGCTGTTGAAACGCTTGTACCGCCCGTATTGCTGCGGTCGAGGCCACTGCCGATGGAAGAGGATGTGTGGTGGCCCATGCCCGCGCTGTAAGAAGATGTACGCCCGCTGGAGGTATTGTTGCTAAGTGCTGCCATTGACGTGGCTGAGATCGATGCTGACGCGGCGCCAGAGGTTCCAGCGCCGGTTCCTAGAAAGGCCTGAGAAAAGTCGTGTGGTGGTGCTAGCGGTGCGCTCATTTGTGGCATCGAAGTGTAGTCCGTCATGCCATTATTGGACATGGACGATGTTGAATTGTTGCGGTAGCCCACGCCGTTTCCAGCGCCCGTCCGGGATACTGATGACGACATGCTGAAATCGAGCGGCGCGGTAAGTGGTGCCGATGTAGGGAAGTTATTCGAGTAGCTCGTGGCGTAACTGGTGGCATAACCAGACGACGAGACAAGACCGTTGAGACTTCCCATTTGTTGCTGGCGCGGCGTGCCGGCAGTTGGCGAGAGGGCCCTAGCGGCATTGCTGACGCTGCGGTACGGCGAGCCCCCAACGCCGGTCGTGCGGAGATCAAGACCCAAGGGAAGTGTAGCTGAAGCGGCGCGGAGGCGCGAGGATCGGTTCTGACTGTTGTTGGCTGCTGCTTGAATAGCTGGAGACGTTTGGTACCCCGGATAGGCCATGTGCGTCGGTGAATGGACGGTAGAGCCTTCCTACATTGTCAGTTGACGGGGTGTCCTTGGATGGAGAAAGAGAGAGGGGGGGGAGAGAGAGAGGCAAACTAAAACAGAGGGAAGAAAGACCTACCAGAATATGAATCGTAGCCACTGAGGCCGGCCGACGACGATCCGTTACCAAGTCCGTCAGATGGGTACAAAGCCGACCGCCCCGGGCTGGTGCTTCCAGTTCCTCCTGCCGCGCTGCTGTGGTGGTAGTTGCTGTAGTCGAGCGAGTCGCCCTTCCAAGACATGCTAGACCGCAGAGGCGACTGTAGGTTATCGGAGCGAGAGCGCGACACAGTTTCGCGGAGTTGAAGCGGCTGGAGTGTGCGGATATGGTGGCGCTGAGACGAAGATTGACCTGGGGTGCTCGAATTTTGGCTTCCATCGAGGGTTCCACTTCCGCTATTCTGGCGCGTATACGGGATCGACGTGCGCGGGCTCATGCCCGATCCGCTGCCGGCTGTTGTCGTAGCCCCGGTCACTCCGGAATTAAGGCTCGAGTAGCTGCCGTAGCGATGGTCCGTGTTTGTTGTCGGCGACAGAGGCGACAAGATATCAGAGCTGCCCATGCCACCCGTGCCTGTTGACCCAAACCCGATGTTACCAAATCCAGGGCTCAGTCCTGTTGGTGAGAGGTGGTGGCTGTGATGACTGTGCTGGAGGTGTGCATGCTGCGAATGCTGAGAGTGTTGTTGGCTCTGGTCGTCTCCGCCGCTGGTGCTGGTGCCATCGGCCCGCCGAACATCGACCATCAAGGGCCGCATCATATGATCCGAGTATGATGAAGCCGCTGCAGCGGCTGCTGCCGCAACACCGTAGTCGACGGGTGAAGCCATGGGTGTGCCAAGGCCGTGGACCGCTCCGTAGGGCGAATGCAATGCCTGGACATTGTCAAAGTCGTCGGGTACCGCGCGCATCTTGATCATGCGCTCCCGGTCGTCTGCCGCAAGGCGCTTGATTTTGGCACGACTACATGGTTAGAGTGGATATAGCGAGGATGTTGTTTGAGGAGGAAGACATACCGGTTCTGGAACCACACCTGCACCTGGCGTGGGCTCAGGCCAGGGATCTGGCGCGACAGGCGCTCGCGATGCGCGGCATCCGGATGAGGCTGCTTGGCAAACTCACTCATAAGGAAACGTGTTTGTTGGTGGGTGAGGCTGTTCTGTTAGAAAATTGATCAAAGAGCAAAGTTAAATATGGCGCGTCGCCAACAGAACCTACCGGAAACGCTTCATCTTCCTCCGTTGGGCCGTCCGCTCGGCAGCAGTCTGTGGTGGGGCCGACACTCCCTCGCCCTCGCCGCCTTCGCCCATCTCTTCGTCGTCGATAAGATCATCGTCGTCCTCTTTAAGGCCAGAGTGATCCTCGGCACCGCTGCCAGCAGAGAGGATATCGGGCTGCTGCTGCTGCAGGACCGAGGAGAGCGGGTTCGCTGCCATGGACACAACATCGCTGCCGGGCACGCCGCTATGGCTTCCATGGCCGTGCTGGCCATAATGGTGCTGATTGTGCTGATGATGCTCGCTTGTGGCGGTGGTTGGCGTTGGCGGGGTCTTTCCTCCCAGATTGTGCGGTGTTACCGTTGTTTGTGAGGCACCGCTGGCTGAGTGCTGGCGAAGACCGAGGGGATCTATGCTGCGTCGATGGTGAAGACCAAGAGGCGAAGCCCCGGCGTTGAGGGATGCATCGTCCTTGATGCTGCCATTGCCGCTGCCGTCGCCGTTGGTGCCTGTGGATGGCCGGGTCTGCGCTTGGCCGCCAGAGCTGGTCACACCATTATTGTTGGTGGTGCTGCTGGCGCCGGTGTTGGCCGCTGAGTCGACGGTTCCTCCAGATCCCGTGCCGCTGCCACTGCTTCCACCGCCTCCGTTTACATGATCGTAGGCCTGCGCGGCGAAAATGGGCTCGGCCGGTGGTAAGAATGAGTACTGGCCCGACCACTCGGTGGCGGCGTTGGACAACGGCGTCTCAAAGTCCGTGTTCGACATGCGTGTACCGGGACTGGGCGGCGAGTTTTTGAGAGAGAGCGCAGAAGACGAGGATGTCTCCAGCTTGCTAAAAGACCAAGGATGGCTCAGTTCCGTATCGCTGCGTCGAGTAGCGAGCATTGGATGGATATGTAGAAAAGATGGAAGGGAAAGATAGATGATAAAGATAGAATAAATGAATGATAGACAAGGGATGAAAGGAGAGACAGGAATAAAGGGAAGGCAACAAATGTGATAGAAGAGAAACGAGTTGAAGGAACGGATGGGAAGAGAAGACAAAAACGATAGAAAGACAAGACGTTGGCGATGATATTGTAGCTGCGATAGATGAAGCGTGGGAGAAATAGATGAATGAAGAGCAGAGAAATGAAAAAAAAGGTGACCTATCTCTCTTGCCTCTTGTCTGCCATAAAGGGGACAAAAAGAACAAAAAGGAGGAGGGGGGTAGAGGGGGTAAATAAAGTGAAGAGCCTGGTTGGAGAGCAGACAGTGATTTTGGAGAGACAAGATCGTGGATGGAGAATATGGGGAGATGGAGCACCGTCCAGAGCAGGACTGGGGGGTGAAAAGACCGAAAAGACTGAAAAGACGGGTAGACGGACAGACTGGACAGGTCAAGACTGGTAAAACTGACAGTTAAGAGATCCCAAACGGACAATGACAGACAGGGACAGACGGAGACAGAGTGAGCGCGCGTCTGGACTGTGCCGCGGACGGAACAGGTTCTCTAAGCAGTAGCAGGCGAGGCAAGGTATACAGGGCAAATAATGGGGAGGCTGAGGGAGGGGAGGGGCGTAGGTAGGGGAGGGGTGTGTGTGGTTGTTACTTCTGCACGTTGTAGGCAGATGTGGAAGAAGACGCAGAGGTGAGGTGGGAGGGAGTGTTGTGGAAAGAAGGACAAGGCAAAAAATAGAGGGGAAGATCCAAGAGGGGGGGGGGGGGGGGGGGGGGGGGGGCCGGGGGGGGGGGGGCGGGGGTTTAGAAGGAGAAGGGTGCGGGGGGCGGGCACAGGCGACCGGCCATGCCAACCAACAAAGTTCAG
>WNYE01000032.1:370796-413780 GCA_021396245.1 Sporothrix humicola
CCCCCCCCCCCCCCCCCCCCCCCCCCCCCCCCCCCCCCCCCCCCCCCCCCCCCCCCCCCCCCCCCCCGCGCCGGCGGAGCGACGACGAGGGTTGAGAAGGAGAAGGATGCGAGTGGAGGAGACAGGCGACAGGCGATGGCAAGCAGCAACTGTCAGTGGGTGAGGTATAATGAAGAGGAATAGGTAGTCGTGCAAGACGATTGTGTGGCTGTGGACGCTGAAGCTCGATGTCGACTGGTCCTGTATCTCTTGTTGACGGTGGACTGTCGAGACTGGATCTTTTGCTTCTTTTTGTTTTCTTTTTTGGAGATGCTGGGCCGTCGATCTTGCCTAGGAGGGACAAAATACACGAAGCCAAAAAAGAGGTAAAAGTGGTGGAGGGGACGGACAGGGAAAATGGAAAGAGAAAGGATAGACCCAGGAGAGGCCCAAACTGGTCGGTCTCGATCTTGGTTCCGGTCGATGACGAAGAAGATCTCTCTTATTTTGTTTTGGTAGCTTTTTGGAGGACAGAGTTTGGGGTCGGTTTTTCTCGGAAAAGGGGGGTGCTCATGGGTATACCCAGTTGTGTACCCTGTGTCGTTCTTTCCGTTCTTGGTTTTATGTCTTCTTGACATTATTCTTTCTTGCCTGTTTTGTTGTTTCCCCCAACTGTTCGTTCCTTCCGTTCTTGATTTTTTACAGCAAGCTTACACCCGCCGCCTTCACGTTGAGCGCAGATCAAACCAAAAGGAAGGCACAAGAGAGACAAACAATGGAAGGTGCTTGAAAGGCGGGATTGCGAGGGATTGGGAAAGAACGGTACAGGCAAGGAAAGAGCGATGCAGGCCAGAAATAAAGTGCACGAGAGAATGGGGAAAACGGTGATCAGACAGGATTAGGGAGCCTGTCGGATTGCAGAGCGAGACGGACGAGCCACAGAGTGCCCTATTTTCTTATTGTTTTAAACGGACTGCAGCAATTTGTGTTTCCTCTGCTTCCTGGCCCTGCCGATATGGCGTGGCCATGGCAGGGTGGCTGTTGGACAAGGACGAGACGGTGGAGGGCGACTGACAGGGAAGGAGCAAACAAACAACTGGTGAAATAGTGGAGGAAGGCGCGATGGATAGAGTACAATACTGTATAAAGGCATATGGAGCAGAATAAAAAAAGACCAGATGAAATAAATGGCGTGGAGAAGAAACAAAATAAGAACTAGGAAATAGATGAATAGAGGAGTAGGGGATTTAGGAAAGATGTTGATGTGAAGCCGGACAGGGACTATTCAGAGGGTGGCCTCATATGGGAGGCATATTGACAGTATTTGCGGGGAGTTAAAAAGGGACAATTTGGAGTTAAAAGACAACTTGTGCAAATAAAGTATATCTTTACCATCTTTGACAACAAGGTATCTTAGTTCACAAGAAGAAAATCAGAGAAAAGACTATGGCTCTTTGCCAGAACCAACTTTGTGCTATTGAAATGTACTTTATTCTGAAAGAAAGAGAGTAAAGACGAAAATAAAAACTCTCATCTAGTAAAAGTATCGTCAAGACGAAGACCAAAAGAAAAATGATGACCCTGGTCCTTGCTCTTCTGTGCTCCCGAGTGGACAGGGTTGACGGGAGATGTGGCAGGTGGTTAACGAGCTTACATGGGAAGGATGAACAGGGGGGAAGCAGACGTTCCGTTTTTTTCTTTCTTTCTTTCTTTTTTTTTTCTCTTGAGGAAGAGTAATACGGTGCCTGGTACAAGGCTGTAGAAGGCAGCTGAGAGTCAAGAGCAAAGGGCGAAAACAGTGCGAAGGTAGGGGGTTGCTGAGGCTGTCTCCCATGTACTCTTATTTGTTTAACATTTTTATAGAGAAAAGATGAGGAAAGAAAAGCAAATGCATTTTCAGAGCTGCTTCCTATTGCTCCTCCACCCCACCCAGGCCCTGGAACGTTGAGAATTTCGGCTGAATTGAGCCCATGCCGCGTGCCCACGGAGGGACGTGGACGAGCTCTCCGAGGACATTTGAGTCCTAGATCCAAACGGACTTTTATGTGATAGCGTGTTGCGGCAGTTTTTACTTCTTAAGCTTTTTTTTAGGACGAAAAAGACCACCGAGACTTGTTGTAAATCTAAATGCCAGATATCGCGCAGCTGAACTCGGAGTTTGAAAAGGCAGGCATCCAGCAGCTTGTTTGAAACGAACATGCAGAGGCCACAGCCCGCTGGCGAGGGACCAATAGAACAACAGAAACGAAAGCCAGTCTTGTTTGGCCCTTACAGTATGAGAAGCAGCAACAAGCAACAGGGGGAATGGGGAGATCCAGTGGTTTTGCTTCTGTGCCTGAAGGCGTTGGTGTTGGCGAGTGGCTCTTTTCTTTCCAGGGACAGGCCATTATGAGCCAGGGGAAAGAAAGGCAGGCAACAGAACATGTCTAAAATGGACCAATAGGGAAGGACACTCGCCGTCAATTCAGCATAGCTCTCGCTGGGGATGCTCGAGACAATGTGCAGTTTGATCCTGTGCACTTGGGAGGAGATGGGTGGAGGAGGAACCGTATGACAGAAAGCTTGCGTGCATGGACTAGGGCGTGTGGGTAAAGGGAAGAACAAAAAGGGAAAGGAAGCAAAGAAGAAAGCTATAATGGGCGTGTGTTGAACAACTTGAGTGTCGTCGAGGAGGGAGGGGTGCGGATAAAGCGGTATTGAAAAGGGCAAAAAGAAAAGAGATGGGGAGAGAAGGGTGGAGAAAACAAAAGCTTGGGTAGAAAAAGCAAGTAGAGAAGTTTAATAGAAGCCAAATAGAATGATGCACAGCGTGAACAGTGATAATAAAAAAAGTTAGAAAAAGAAAAAGAAACACGACCAACGCTTGGGGACATATCCGATGCAGAAGCACAAAAGATACGGGGCACGTTTTGTGCCTTCTTTCAACGACATGCTACGACGTTGTCTCCAGACAGGGGTAGGTAAAAGCTGGAGCGACGTGCAAGTGGTCGAAAGGCAGGTGGCAAAAAGAAAAAGGAAACAAGAAGGAGGGCCGACCGGGGGAAGCTTTACAGAGAACACAAACATCACTACAAAGTACGACGTCCGCAGCGATCACCTGCTTGAACCTGTCTTTTGTGGGGTTTGGTACTGGGGCTGAGGGGAAAGGGTGTGTTGTGTGAAGAATACTTGATAGAGGACGTGCGTGGAAAGGAGGCAAAAGGAGAGGGACGAAAATCAAAGGGACGATCGCCAGGGCAGATCGTTTTGCGACTCCAAAGTGAACGTAAACGAAGCAGAAGAAGTAAAAAAAGTCAAAATTACCCTACCCTCTGCATGGGAAATGCAAAGAAGGAGGGGTCCTTTGTGAGAGAATGCCAATGAAGGAGGGATTATGCATGATGCGGACTTTGAGTTGGCGAAATAAGTTTGTAGGCCTTTTTCTTCATAAAAATAAAATAAAAAAAAGTTGGGACAAAAAACCCGACTTTTCCCAAAAATCAAATGAACCAAAGAACTGCATTAGGAACCCAAAAGAGTTTTCTTGCATGAGAGACACAGCCTTGATCTTAGACAAGACACAAACTCAGATGCCGTGGACGGTGGGATGTCGACACCAAAGACCAGACATGAGACACGAAATCAAGAGAAACAAGTCTCATTGAAGTGGTAAATAAGATGAGAGTGAGAATAAGAAAATCGAAGAACATAAAAGACTGACAAAATACGACGCCTCGCTCAAGGACACCATTCTCGGTCCCGTCGACGTGGTCCGGACCTAGACGGACTCTTGCGGAGAAGAGAGCACGGATGGTTCGTCAAAACCGAGAAAGCAGGCAAGGACCAAAGAAGGGTTATGAGAAAAAAAGGAGGGAAAAAAGGAATGGAAAATACCGAGAGTCGAGCCAAAAGCTGAGAGAACCAGAGTATCAAGAGTGGCGGGTGTGACTGTCCGTTAACGAGAAGGAGGGAGTGCACGTACATTTCAGCATGCAGAATACATGCATGTGTGCATGGCATGCATAAGCCTCTACTTCGTGTTAGTGCAGCAGAAGAAAAGGGTGCAGAAGCTACAGGGGCTTCCTATCTTTTCTGTACGTCGTATTTTGATCTGGCTTGGCTCGGAAGAAAGTGTCGAGCAACCATGATTGCACTGCCTAATACCGTTGAATGTTACGGAGCACTGTCCGCCCATCCCATCTTACCCATTTAAATCCAGCCCCTCCAACCAGGTGTCTTGCAAGTTTAGGTATAGGAATATCAAGGACATCTCTCGTTCCCGAGTAGGAGCCGACAGAAAGAAGAAAGTAGAATAAATAAATAAAAAAGATGAGAGAAAAAGAGACTACTTGGAACGGCTTTACTACAGAACGACCGAGAAAGAAACGAACCACGCGATCAGACAAGCTGGTGGTCAAACAAGATGCCAGAAGGACCAACTGCACAAGGAGAAACAAAACAGAAACCGCAACAGCCACACATAACACTGCCCCACGGACAAAATCAGGACGAATTTGGAGGAGATCGAGACGTCATGTTGGAGGAGGCGGCACGGTGGGTGTAGGGGAAAGAACAGTAAACTGTTGCCAGACAATGTGCGGCACAGCTAAAACTCGTGGGTTTTTGGCTGGATTTCTGATAATTCGCTGTTACTATGGCCCCCAAAAACCCCAAAGCACTGCTGCAATGGCGATTTCTCAGTCTTGTGTGGTCGAGATTTCGCCAGGGCAAGACACATACAGGGCGGTCGATCTCCGAGTTTATTTGTCTTGTTTCGTCTTACATCGCTTCCTTATTCTTTGGTGCACTTCTTGGGAATGTCTTTTTTTATTCTCTATTTTTCTACTTTGCCCATTTTCATTCCCTCGTTCCGTACCCATAGAAAACACATTTACACTGGGCTGACAGGGTTGGATGCACGACAGCACAAGATGCCTGGGTCTGGGTAGTCATACGAACGACAGGGCAGACAAAGAAACATAAGAAAAAAAGGGAAGAAAAGAGGGCTTGTGTATCGTGAGATGCTCTTATCCTTGTCCGTTTCTCGCTTCGATATGCCCCATACAGGGGAGACAAGGCGAGAAAGGAAAAGCTAGGACAGCAACAAAAGGAAAAAAAGGAACCCTAGAAAGCCAACAAGCATCAACATCAAGATCTGTTGTGTGCCCAGACAGGGGGGAAGGAAGAAGAAGAAACGACGGTTCGCAGGCAACCAGGGCATTCAAGAACAGTAATACATCCAGTTCTGGGACACCAACAGCTGCTCCCAACAGTGGGTTCCCTCTTGATGGCGTCTCTTCCCTCCCGTCACGTTTCATCCGGAACGAAGATGCTCGGCGCGGTGGCTTTAATTTTCTGTCGTGCATGGAGCGCTTCCTCTTTGGCTTCCCTTTATTTCATATTTTATACAATTATTTGATTTTACTCAGCTCTTTCCGTCTTCGCACTTATTCGCATTTTCATTTTTGCACCTTCCCTCACTGCCTGTCTGTCGTCACCCCATACCCATGCCCATACCTCCTTCCTTCTTCAGCCTCTTTCCTCTTTCACAAGTCACCTAGTACTGAGCATTGTCAATAGCGCTAGCCATATCCGGTTAAAGCGATCACTTTGCCTTTCAACTCAAAACACACGAGGCAGGTACCTCATCGTGTGTGCGTAGTATTGCATTTTGCACGGCATGCAAAAGTCTGGAGAGCATTCACATATTTCCGTACGTATTCACTTATACGGGGTGCAAAGAAAAATATTGCATACACGCCCCTATATAGAACATGAAAATGGAGCAAAGGAAGAAGGGAAGACGAGTCACAGGAGGGACCACAAACGCCAAAAATGGACGGAGACGGAAAAGAAGAAGGGGAAAGCCGCAGGCGGGCTCTACGAATAGAATAACACGAATAATAAACACGGTAATAGACAAGAGACATGAGAGAGACACGACGGTCACGAGAGACAAATAGAGACAGCAGCGGCTGAACGCGTTTGCAACGCGTTCCGCGTTCCCATGCGCTCCATCCCGAGCCACGTCTTCTTTCATGCCTCTGTTTTCTTCTGACTGAATATTTTAGTCCTTGACGTCGACCGATACCGTCGCCGCTCGTCCCGTACGGCACGTTCTCGAGAAGGCCCGAGTCTGTTGTCTTGTGGGGTCTTTTTGCATATTCTCGACAATACCATCCTTTCTATCGCTCCTCCAATTTCTTGTCTTTTTACTTTTTTAATGTTGTTTTACACAATTTTCTGTCCCCCACTGCTGTCATTCGTTCGTGCCTGGAAATGTCAGACTGTTCTCTGCTATCCCCACCATCCTACCGGCCCATGCCCTGGCCGTGCCGTCAAAGCCACATTATGCTTGTCCTCTGTGCCGCAATGCCCTTGTATTTTGAACTCACATTTATTTTCCCTCTGAGAAAGTATTCTGGTTTCTCTTCTTACAAAATCAATACTTTATCTCCACATTAGCAAGTTCCGACAATCCGTGGGGATGCAAGGGGCAGAAGCCACGGGTAGTTTGATGCCAAAAAAAAAGACAAAAAAAGTGCGGCACGATGCGAGCGAAGACAGAGTTAAAACAGGAACAAAAGACACAAGACGCACCGAGACATGAACGAGGCGTAAATAGTGCCCGTCATGCAGGAACAATCCGAACCCCTACAGAGTGGACGATGTGAGATCATGAGATGAAATAAAAAGAAGACGAGACAAATATTTCTCGATAAAGACTAACCGTCGAAGCAGAGGGACGACTATTAGATGACAGAAAGTACGGCGTACTGTAACATTCAAAAGTATGCCCTGCCAGATGTGGTCAAACCAAAGGGGTCAAAGTTGTGGTTCTCGATTTTGCCGGAAGCAACCCTATGGTATCTACCACATCCAGGATCCTCGCTAGTGTTTTTATGGGTGCATCTCCCGCATTTCCTTCACCTTCTTTTCACCTCTTTCCTCTCAAAACTGGAAGGTCATTTGCATACAACGTTGTGTCTCTGAGCTCACTTTATATTCCAGACAACAGCCAGACTCTACTTCGGTATTGTCAAGTGCAATTTCATCTCTTCTTTGAGCTTGTTTATTAGCATTTGCGCGGCCACATGCCAGTTTCGGAACAAATACCACCAAATTGTTGCTTTCCATTTATTTCACGTGGAAGCTCTATATCTTTGGCGTCCATAAATGTTGGCGAATTTGGCGTTTCAACACTCTTACTCGTCAAAAGGCCTTCCGCACAGTCTCTTTTTTAATCATTCATAAATTTCCAGTGCGTGAAGACACTTGTTGCCACAAGCCTTCTAGAACGTTTAAATTGGCATAACACGGCAGTGGCTGTGTGCAGATTACGCTTTGTCCCCCCGCCGTCTTGGTAAAGCTCAAACAAGAAGAAGAAGAAAAAAAAGAAACGCTCTTGGGCAGAGTGAGCGAAGGGTCATTCATGACTGGAAAATAGGATGGAATGTGGAAAGGAAACGCCACCAAAATATAGACACAGAGACACACGGGCACAGGAACCGAGACATTGTCAGGGTAAATCCCCGAATGCGTACATGCACATACACGAGCACTCGCACACGCACAGAGAGCTAAGAGAGAGGACAGCACAACACGTCGAACCGGTTGCTGTTGACTTACGGGACGCGTTTCGGGAATGAAAGGAAGGAAGGAGAAGGGGGACAGAGGCTGCAGAACAAGAACGAAGAGAACACAAGAGCATGTGAGACATTGAAAAGGTGGGAGCACAAGGAAAGAACGACAAGGATGAACACGAGATATGCCACAGACATGTGGGGGGGAAGGACTGGAAAAGTGCAGAGAGAGAAAAGAATCGAGGCGTACAGGTTGCACAAGACGACAGAGACAAGCGAGTCAAAGTAAAGCCACTCAACAATCAAGCCTAAAAAGAGAAAGAAGCGCAGAAACACAGACACAATAAAGACTCTTGGAGATACCGAAAAGGAAGAGCCGGAAAAGCCTCCAAATTGACATGTCTTGCCCAGGTTTCTGGCTTTTCTGGATCTCTTGGTCCTTACCTGGTCCGTCTTCCTTTTTTTTTTAAAAAAAAAATTATTACCAAAATTTTGCCAAAGGACTGAGTCTGATTTTAGGTACTTTAGATACAAACGCACAGAGAACATGATGAATAGGAACAAGAGTTGTTGGCATAACACAGAGCACGCCCATAGTCGTGATTAGCAAATGGACATTTGATTACGAGAAGAGAGGGGCATTTGTCGGTACGTAGCCGTCACATCGGAGAATAGTATGCAGAGGTGGGAAGGTACAGACTAGAAAGGCAAAGGAAAGAGAGAGAATGTAAACTAACAGCCAACAAAAGGTATGAATCAACCTGAGGGAGCACAAAACAGTTTCAGAGTGTATATTGACTCTGTTTCTTCCAAACCTGCCTCTATTTTTGGTCGGTGGCCCATTTAATCTGCACCATGTTGTGTATTTTCCGCCTCTGGAGGAGCCTCTTCTGTGTTTATTTCAATGTTAAGTTGATGGCACAATCTATCTATTTCCACGAGGATTCGCTTTTTAGATTGACAACCCAAAGCTCAGGTCCTCTAAAGCATGCCAGATAGCAATAGATCTCGACAAATTGTACTCATATAGAGATCGTATTCCCGTCTTGGCCACTAACAGAGAACTGATCGCCACAACATGATATAAATCATAGAATTTAGATATAAAAATATTATGTGCCAACTGTATTGAGCATGCAAAACATCCAAAACAAATGCACACAATGCTGACTGCAGCATCGCATGCACCAACATGCAGAACACGACACGTGCCTTCCACGAAAGGAAGCGAGTTGTCGGAAAACTGGCACTTGACGCAAGCGATCGGCTAGACTTCCTACTCTTTTTGCCTTATATCCTGATAATTGACTTTCAATTCAGTCTTGCCTTGCAATGTAGGCTTTCTGAGAGAACCATGAAAAAATTGGATGGCATCGCCAGCATCAGGCTTACAACATATGGACGTAGCAACATCTAGAGAATGAGAAGTACAAGAGGACGAGAAAACAGCGACAAAAAACTTACATGTCATTTTTTGAGATATCGTCGCCTGTTCCGCAAAGAAAACGGCCAGCCAACCGGAAGTCGCACTTACAGCAGCCGGAGCGGATCGAGCAACATATTCGAGAAACGAGAAAGGGCCCGCTGGCATTCGCGTTATTGTCCTTTTTTTGGCCTTTTTCTTCCTTACTTTGTGAGCAGCTTGTCCGCATCATACCTTGAGTTTCCCAACAGGAAACTGTCACTAGCCGTTGCATCTCCGCCTAGGCTATACGGGTTCTTCCTATCGTTCTGCATTGTGAATCCGTTCCGTGGCCGTTGTCCTCAACCTGTGATCCTGGAAAGATTTGGACTCTCCTCTTGTCTCCGGTTTCCTGTCTCCTGCCTTTCCGTTTTCGTGGCACCCGCATTGTCGTATTGGCGACAGTTTTGAAAATAGCTGACCATGCACGCAGTAAGGAAGCGTACAGCTAAAGTGAAGGATAACCAACTCGAACCGGATTGTTTTGCTTCCACACGGGATGACACTAATACTGTTCATTTAGCATACTTCTGGCGGACGTATTTCGAGCTTATGGCGATAAGATGCTGGAAGCGACAAAATATGTCACGATTTGTAAGGCGTTGGGCCGCTCCTTCCCATTTTCAATATCCCGCAGCCTTGCAGGAAGCAACGTTCTTTGGACCTTCCTCTTCCAGCCCAGCATGGAGAAAAGCAGGACCGGGACACTTGATCAGGAAAGAGCGATCCCGCCCCGAAAATATCCCAAGGCTCTTTCCTAACAAAAGCATGATCGTGGCTGCGGCCGGTCGCTCCTCCCCTCTCTCTCCGTGGATCTCAAACAAAAGCTTAATCCTGTTTTCCCTCGCCAACTGCGATTCCCCCCTCTCCCTCCTTCTATTCCATCTTCCCATCTTGTTTTTGTTATGATATGGCTCTTATTCTGCGACAGTTCTCAACTCCTGCGTTTCGATATCCGACCGATATAACATATGCCACGACTTACACACCAGCGGCATGACTTTTTCAATCGAGATGAAGAAATCACGCACGGTCAGAAAACGCCGAAAACGCTCAGCAGCCCCCAATAAACAAGCATTAAAACAAACGAACAAAAGACAACAGACAACAAAAATCGATCGATCCAGTTGACCAAACATGCCGGTTTTCGTCATGGCGATTTGCATCGCCGTCGTGTTTTGTTTACACCGCCTTCTTTAGGCTGCCTTTCCCCATTTAGCATCGACTTAGACGACAAATCCACACCCTGGCTCCTCACAAGGCTGCGAGCGAGCGGCTGAACCGGATCTGCGACGCCCAACGTCTGGCCTTTTGCCTAACGAAATGGCAAGCAGAAAATGATCGAGCGTTGTGTGTACCCGCTCAAGGGGAAAATGGAAGAATGGGATTTCCTACATAGGAATTTTGTACGTCTCGCCGGTTCACTTTCTCCCCTTTCCCTCCTCCTCTCTCCCTCTCCCCCCCCCCTCTATTCGATTTGTCTTTACGCGTCTGCTCACGATCACGGCTAATCTCGTTCGGTTTCTGCCGCTTCTTTACTTCCCTAGGTATATTATATCAGTGCATTTCATCTTTGCAAGAACTCGCAACCATGACTTTGCTGCCCGACCCGACCGTCAGCTGCCACCAGCTGCGACGGTGGTGAAGCCGTCTTCAAACAGACTCGAGCCGTCGAGATGGTCGTGTTGACTGTTCTACTATGCCGAGTGGGCTAGTAACAACCAACGACACGAGCAATTTATGGAGCTTTCCAAGACCAACGAAAGGCATACGACGCCTCAACTGTTGGCCTCTTTTCAAATCCGGACGGGCCACCTTTCCCACTTCCCCCGTCCATTCTGTTGGTGTTGTTTAGGTGTCCTACCAACCTGGGAACCCACCGCGCCTGTCCTGGATCATGGGACGCATATTGATTGACCAAGAGGGTAAATCGATGGAGAAACAAGAAGAAATATGCATCTGCCGCCAACGGGAACGTGTGAGTGGTGACTGCAGTGGTCGAGAGCTGCACAACATTCCCACATGGGCACTTTCCAAGCCGATAGAGTTATTTGAATCGAAGCGCCCGGTCCCTTTCATCTAACTTGAAAGGCTTAGCTGTGCTTCCCATCTTGCTCCATCGTGGGCCTCTTTTCCGACCTGGGGAAACAAATGAAGGCGGGAGAGATGAATTGAACACCCACCGCGACTACGCAATATCCCAAGAAATTTCCCAAACTAAAGGGGCCCAAAGCAAAAAAAGAAAAAAAGACGAAAAAAATCAGTGAATGAGCTCACTATGTGCCGGAGACGGTTTATTGTTCTATTTTGGGGCCCGCTTCCACCGGTATTGTTGGCCACGAGCCTTCTGTTCCCACGTCTTTATATCGATATGCTTAGCATCGAGCTTGAGACAATAAGCATTTCAACTAACGACCACGATAGCCAACCTTCTTCTTTGCCAGAATGTGCAGATAACATACAGAAGGAAACAAAAGAGTTACAAGTTCATACGGCAAGGGCGTCTCTTTTTTTCCCTTGTAACCCAACTCATCTCCTCCAGAATAATGCATTTGCTGCCACTTTAGCCTTGAGCCGGTTTATGATCGATTGCACATCTTCACGGCCTTGAACGCATCGCTGGGAATCTGTACCCACCGCTGTTTCATGCAAGAAATGGCCCAACAACACCACTGAACTTGGAGCTCGACTCTCGACGATGTTCATTCGTTTGCTCGCCGTTCTGCTTGCATAGATTCTTCTGTCGGCCATGTCCTTTTTTCTGCCAGCCACCCCAAATACCCATGAACGCCGATGTCGAGATGGCACCGATAGGCACGCCTCACCCACTCTCCGCTTTCTCCGGACCAACCGACAGCAATATCGGGCCCGAGCGGACAGCCATACGAAATGCAGCGGTTAAACTGCAAAACCTCAAAGCAGGCATATCGTTTGTGCCCGTCCCCACTTTGCTTCGCGCCGCATCTGACTGCTTCTAAGAATGCTGCATTTGATGGTCCGTCGACTTTTTGAGCGTGCCCCAGCACCGTCAATTTGCAAAATATATTGCATCTTGATTAACGCACACACGATATGTCCGAAGATGTCGCCTATATGTCGGCCTCTCATATTGCCGTGGTCTATTTCTTTGGCTCTTTCCTCCCACGTTCACTTTATTGCTGTCTCTTCCCTCTCCTACTGAATCCCTCTGCCTCTCCTTTTCGCCCATTCCCCTGTCTACACCACGGGCATACATCAGTTGACTCTGGGCTCAATATCAGGCCGCCTGACCTGCATAACTGAATGACGATGTAGGGGAGGGGGCGTGCTGGCCTGCCTGGCTCCCCCCTGTTGGACTTGTGCGCTTTCACGCGATACTATTCGTTGAAGAAAGAACGACTCGTCACGCACCATGGAGCTTTCTCTAGATATTACTTTCACTCTTAGCCAAGAGGGAAAAAGGCATAGACCATGGCAAGGAAAGACATGGGCACATAGGGCGTGTGCGCAGCACGCGTCCCCCAAGAAGCGAGGTCTCTCATACACGCTCTATGTGAACTGCTTGCCCAAAGGCGCGGATTCTATTGCAGAGTCTTGCCCTCTCTGTTCCGGCCTTTGCAGTCGCTACTCGGAAGAAGAGCGAAGAAGTGTGAAGAAGACAAAACGTCACGAGAAGCATCTTTGCCATGCCAATGCATGGTTGAAAAGGGTCGAAAAACGTATCGGCGGCCAAGCTCCGTGTCGGGCAGACGGCTTCTAGTTCCTACGGACCTTGATGCAAGTCAAGAATCCATGGACAAAATAAAGCCAAATGTTCACGTTGCATTCGGCAAATCGACTTCACGAGGATGAGTTCTGCGCATGGCTAGTTCCTGGGCTGACCTGACGAGGCCGCGACGACACGATGCTGGCCAAGGGTTCCTGCATTTGCCTGACCCTGATGGATGAGGCTGCCCCGGAAGGAAAAAAAAACATGCGGCAGAGGCCTTACACTCAGAAGCTCACCGGATACATTCATCAGGCACTATGACCGAAATGCGACTGGCCGACGATTCCTCCAACTGTCGCATGTTCAAATACTGTGCCATTGATCAACGACGACAACTGAGGTGCGAGGAAGAAGCACAAAATTTTGTTCTGTCCTGCCCCCCACGCAGTGTTCTCACCTCCATCGAAAAAGCGACCCGACGTTCCAGTTACTGTACAGAATCCATTCACCGTCCCGCGTGGTCCAATAGAGACGAACGGCAACGCACACCTTGAAACGCCGCATAGAATCTTAGTCGTCTACTAACCAACAGCTTTGCTGCTTCGACAATATCTGAACAATAGGCCAAGACTCTATAAGGGCACTGCACAATGCTCAATGCATGCCAGGTGAGATGATGAGGGAAATATGTCAAAAATAAAAAAATTTGAAGCAGTTTGGGCCAGTGCCCACGCTCATTCCTTTACCCTCCACACAGAATTCTGCACCACTCTCTCCCCGCACTCTACAATTACGGCCCACATCTCACATCTAGCAAGCGATAAATCTCCCCTGTCCCGCTTCCATAACAAACCTTTCCACGCCCGTTTCTGGAGTGCATATGCATATGTGCATCTCCATCAACTGCAGTTTTCCATCTTATAAAGTAAGACTATCCTCAATATTGCCTTACCTCTTCTGATTTCGAAACAGCTACAGAATGGAAAACAAATGCCTCAAGTGACAGCTAAAGTTAGATCTTGTCTCGTTGCGGCTAGATGGCCGATATAAAATTTATCTGTGGCGCATCATGACACCACTATCCCGTCACTCTGCTTCGTCTGAATAACTCGTCCAGCCGCCCAGTTCAATCCTGGACTGTCTTCTCGGTGTCTACATACAATACGTGCTAGGCCAACAACTCAAATAAGGCCACTGCACATCAACAAGAGCAACATTTTACTTCAAGACTGACGTCGAGAGGGAATAAAAGCGCCGTTTTATTTATAAACTCTCGTTTTAGCCAAAAGTTTCCGCGAGAGAGACATCCATACCGCCATTGTTAAGCAAGAGGACCTATGACAACAGTGGAACGAACACAGACCCAACGCATCCATCAATTGCTTCAACCTGCAGGATGACGGCGCTGTGTTCCCACAGCCGGATAAAGCAAAGCAAGAGGCAGAAACAAAGAAAAAGGAAGAAAGGACTACGCAATCACCAAAAAGAAAGTCTAAAACAAAATGCAGAACAAATCTTTGGCCCGAAAAAAGCTCCGAACACCACTGCCGGTTGTGTCTGCCAGCCTCGTCCTTTTCCTGGCCGCCTGTCCGACTTCCAGTCTGCCTCCATGATACAGGATACAGAAGACGCTTCCATATGCCCACCCGAGGTGAGGGGCAGAACTATATCCACAAGGTTTCCCTGTCTGGCCCTCTCTATGCAGGTACATACCCGTTTTCACGTCTTTGTTCGCCACTCATCTCCGAAAAGAGACCGTTGTGTCCACGCTTCGGTTTTTGGGCTCCAAGACTCCCAGGAATACCCAAGAACAAGCAGCCCCAGCCTCCTGCCCAGTTAATACCAAACACAAGGTTACATGCTCTTCCCTGGCGAGTGGCTGGAATTATCGTGTTTTCTCCGTCGTGTCTCCATCTTGGCCCCTCAGTATCTTTGAATCTTGTTCCTGACGGCCCGGTTTTTATAGCAACAACACCCGCTGCGTTAGCGAGAGGGGAGAACAATGGGACAATGGAAAGACGCGCCGTTTTCTTTGCTTTTCGGCTCTTTCTGCAGCAGCAGCAAGGAAGCTTTTCCAAAAATGGAAATAGGCAGTCGACGTGCCGTTTCTTCTTTGACCATAATCCTCCGCCCATTGTTGCATTCAAGCGAGTCCGTGTACATGCTACAATAAGACCGCTGCCCTCGATAGAAAGAAGGAAAGGAACAAAATTACACAAAGACAGCGTGCTCCAACCAGCGGCCGATAGAATATTGCCCGCGTCCCCGCCCATAAGACCAGAAGACGGAACCTGTATTACAGGGCACACCTATGGCACCTATTCTCCCCATCTCTCCAGCCCCTTCTGGTATTTCGCTGACCACTATCATTGCTTCCAAATGTTGGCTTTGCTTAACCTTCGTACAGCTTCCGTTGTTCTGTTATTGATTTATTCCAAACGCTCCTCCAGGAACCAGAACCAGCCAAGGCCGCGACGCGTATGCTTTTTTTGGTCCCTTTGTCCTTTTTGCTTTTCTGTGCCATTATACCATTCGTCGTCCCTACTAAGCTTTTTCTGGATTTATGCTGTGGGTAGGCTCTGGTTGCTACGTTTCAGGGGTTACTGTAGGTTACAAAGACAAAGGTGAAAAGACATATTATATTGAAAAAGAGACTACCGTTATAGGGAGCAGCTGATAGGCTACTGAGCGCTGCTAGCGGTGTGTGAGCCCCTGAAAATTAGTGTGGCTTTGTTTGTTTTCGGTGTATGTGCTCCGAGGTCAACAATGACGAAAAGGGGTAGTTGGAAAACAAAGAAGAGAAGAAAAAAAAATCAAACGTCAAAAGACAAGTCACCATTTTGTCGCAACCTGGCATTTTATGATACAGAAGTGAGTTTGTAAACTTTGAATTACAAGTCAAGATATCTAGTTGTTGGTAAAGGAAAATGAATAAAAAAGAAAACGCTTAACTGCCACCCCGTTTTGAATAAACCATACCACCGTCCATTTTAATAGTCCTAGAAGCTCCCAAAAATCAAATAAACAGACTGTAACAAGACAAAACCAGTATTTATAGCGAACAGGGCTAAACAAGAAAGCAAAAGAAATAACAAACAGCACAATGTAGAGACAGAAAAACAAAATAAAGGCCCGTTGAGGGCGTAAAAGAGCGTCTAAAACGCTCGTGTGAAGAACCAACATCTTTTCGTTCTTTCACACATCTTCTCTGAAGGGAGCAGTAACAGGTTCCCTTACAGGAATGCCATCCAGAGGACATCGCACAAGGCCAGGTTGATGGGGTTGGTGGCCTTGGCAATCAAGTCAATGACCGTCTGGTAGGCGGGCAGGTTGCCTACGGGTGTCTGGGCCACGCTAACGGCTCTCTTGGTGACAACATCAACGTTGGCCTGGACAGCCCGGCGCAGCTTATCGCCGGTCATTTGCTGCGCGTGGCGGTTCGTCGTGAACCAGTAGATGATCTCGTCGCGCACAAAGAGCGTCAGCGCGTAGGCGAGCTCCTGCTCGGGGTCGGCAAGGCTGCGAGCAATGGCCATGATAGAGCAGCTGAAGATGCCCTCGACGGCGAGCGGGCCCATGAGGGCCTGGAGGTTAGGCGTGAGGCGGAAGGGCACGGGCTCCGGGTTTTTAAAGTAGGGCTGGGCAGCAGGCATGAACGGCATGACGTCCGAGCTCCAGACATTGCCGGTGCCGCGGCTGATGTTGATCTTGTGCGGTAGGCGCTTATCGGCACACAGGATGAACGTCATGAACGTGGTGGCCGCGTACTGATAGGCGAAGCGGCGGCGGAACAAGAAGTAGTCGCTAAAGTCGGGGAAGGTGCGCTGGAAGTAGTTCATCATGACGGTGTTGGGGACCATGCGGGCCTGGATGGCTTCCAAGACCTCGCTGCGGGCGCTCATAGAGTGCGGGTCGTTGATCTTAGCTTTGCTGTCGATGAGCACGGCCAGCTTTTCCATAGTATGGATGGCGGCATCGTCCTTAGAGAAGCCGTTCTCGCGACAGTGCTCCTCGTAGATGGTCTGCATGGACACGTAGGACGGGTCGTCCTGCACGAGGCGGATGTGCTGCGCGACTGGCACTATCAGCGGCAGCGTGAACTGCAGGTCGCGGCGGCGGCTCTCCTTCTTGTGGCTCAGGCGCTGGTTCAGCTGGCGGAACAGCTGCAGCGCGCGCTCTTCGCGACGACAATTCTTGGGTGTCGGTTGCTGGACCGCGAATGGATGGATGCTGCCGTCGTGGCCGCGGATGCGGATGCGGCGGTGGGAGACGCCAACGGTGCGGATGAGCTCGACCTGGGGGATGAAGCGGTCGATGCGGATGAAGTCCGAGTTCTTGTCCTTCAGCTGCAGGTACTGGCCGGGGATCTCAATGTCGTCCATCTTAAGGTAGCGGAACTCGCACAGATGCGGCGACAGGCGCTCGAGGGGCACCTTGTTCTGGCGACGGTCGAGCTTGTCCTCGAACTTGTTACGCCACTGGCGCAGGTTCTGGATGTACTCGTACATGGTGGGGCGGACGGCGACGAACTCGGCCTCGAACATGGGCCGGATGTGCGTCGGCAGCACGGTCTCGGCAAAACGCATTATGTTTGTCTCGGTGGCCGCGGGCAACTTCACATCTTTGCTATAGGACGTCGGGGAGCGGCTGATGTAGGACATGGCATCGTTTAGCAGGGCCACAATAAGGCGGTAAGCGTCCTCGTCCGGGGGGCTCTTGAGGTGCTTCTGGATCTGGTCGATCACGGTCTCCATGGACAGGGCCAGCAGCGGGAACGACGACTTGAGCACGACCAGGATCTCCTCCATGTAGTTCCACGGGTGGCGCTTGCCGGCGTTGGCCTGTGCGCGGCTCGCGTTGGCGGCGGCAACGACAGCGGCGGCAGCGGCAGCCGGGGACCCGTCGCCAACGACCTTGGCTTGCTGTGCGAGGCCGTTGGGCGCCGGCGTGGCTGATCCGGGGCGGGCGGGCGTGCCGGCAGCCCCAGCGGGCGCAGCAGTTCCCGAAGCAGAGGCAGCAGCAGCGGCAGATCCAGATGCAGGTGCGGGAGGAGGAACAGGCGTGGTAGTTGCACTATTGCTCTTGGCCGCGGCAGCAGGAGTCGACGCAGCGGCAGCACCCTCAGTGCCGGCCTCCGTCTTGATGGCAGGCGCAGGCGTTCCGGAAGCAGAGGCTGGCGTGGCTGCAGTGGCGGCGGCTGCAGGGGTAGGGGTTGTGCCGCCTGGTGCCGGAGTACCAGAAGCACTACCAGCAGCAGCGGCAGCTGGCGCGGGTGTCCCTTCGGCGCCGCCGTTGGCAGTGCCCGGCCGGGAAGCACCATCGGTCTTGGCGGGTGTCGGCGTCGGTGTGGCCTTGTTCTGCTGCTGGGGAGACTGCGTGGCCGAGGCGGGTGCTGGCGTGCCCGAAGTACCGGCAGCGGCAGCAGTGCCTGCGGCGGTCTTGGCCAGCGACGGCGAGGCGCTGCCCTGCTTGGCGGCGTTCTGCTGGGCGGCTGCGTTCTGGGCGGCCTGCGCCGCGGCAATCTGCAGCGCCTTGGCCTCGCGCGCCTCCTGGTTCTTCTTGATCTGCAGCATGTCTTCGCGGCTGGTGCGCAGCACAAAGTACAGCGCCTGCGGGTAGGTCTTGGCGATCTCGAGCAGGATCTCGTGCGTGCGCGGCGCCTCCTTGTGGTTGAGGCCCGACAGCAGCTGCGGGATGAACGTGATCCAGTACCAGGTGGCGATCTCGCCCTTGAAGTCGTCAAAGCCGCCAGCGATCGTGCCCTGTGCGTCGTCGAGGCTGAGCAGCCACAGGATGCGCGAGATGAGCTTGCGCACCTTGGCATTCTTGTAGCTGGCCGACGCCTGGAGGTAGCACGTCAGTGCCTGGCGCGCGACGGTGTAGTTGGTCGGCTCGGCCTGGAAGATGCGGTCGTTGAAGAAGCCCCACTCGGCCCAGGCCTTGGGCGTCGTGATGTCGTAGTGCAGCGCGGTGCCAAAGGCCACGTTGGCGTCCTCCTTCTGGCTGAGCTTCTCGAGGAACATGCCCTTGAGCGTGTAAAACTCGGCCTTTTGCGGCGCGTTGAAGTAGTTGAGGTTCGTGTTGTTGATCACGTCGAGGCCGTTCGTCAGCTCTTCGGGGTTCTGGAAGTGGCACTTAGCCTGCTCGCGCAGCTTGAGGAACGCCTCCTGGATCTCAATGTTCGGCAGCGTGTAGATGCGGCCCAGCTGGTTAATGCACACTTCCGACAGGTCGTGCTTGCGGGCGACGTGCGCAAAGCGGTTGATGATCCAGGCCGTCTCGTGGTAGCCGCGGTAAGCAAACGACGAGCCGCCGGCGGGCTGGCCGTTGGGCTGCTGCGGCAGCAGGTCCAGGTACGTCTTGTTGATCAGGTTGAAGATGTGCTGGCGCCACGTCACCAGGTCCTGCCACGCCAGGATGTCGTCCCACATGTTGGGCAGCCGGTCGCGCCACGAGCCGAGCAGCAGCTTGAGCTCGGCCGACTTGGCGTCGAGGTTGGCCAGGACCGTCGTCGACAGGCTGTTGCAGATGATGCTGGCGTCGTGGATCTCGACCATGAGCTGGAACTGCTGCATCAGCGGGATGTGTGCGTTGGTCAGGCGACGCGGCAGCTGGTGCCACTTGCGAATCGACAGCTGGATGGCCTCGTCGGTCGACCGGTTGAATTCCTGCACGGTGTCCTGCTTGTGGTGGAAGCGCAGCAGGCTCATAAACGACTGGAAGAACGTGCGCCGCGGCGTCGGCGCGTCCATCACGCCCTTGATCAGGCCCTCGAGCTGGTCGCGGCTCGACGGCTCCTGCCACATCTCAAAGTTGCGCCACGCGCACTCCAGCAGCAGGTCCTGGAAGTTCTCGTGCTTGGCAAAGTCCTGCAGAATGTCCCACTGCTGCAGCTTCTGCGCGCACACCACCCAGTGGTCCTCCCACAGCATGTACTCCGCCTGCGAGAAGGGCACAACACTGGTGCGCGCCTTCACCTGCGCCGCCTCGTACATCCGCTGGGCCTTATCCCACATCCCGTTCTGCTCGTACGACAAGCCAGAGTTGGTCTCGAGGAACCGGCAGCGGCGGCGCCAAGTGCCGTAGAACAGATCCTCCTCCTTGAGGTCTGCGTACAGCTCCACCAGCGCGTCCAGGTTGCTCTCGCGCACGCGCGCCGAGGCGACTTCGGGGAAGATTGCCGACCGCTCGAGCTGCGTCAGCGCCACGTACCACACGTCGAAGATGCGCGCAAGGTGCTTCATGACGTGCGGCGGGATCTTGCAGTCGGGCCACGAGCGCGACGCGCCGGCCAGCAGCGCCTGCACAACATTGGGCCGCTTGTCCATCTGCCGGTTGTGGTAGTCCTTGGTCAGCAGGCTGACGAGGCCGCGCTCGAGCTCCGGCCGGTCCTCGCGCAGCGTCGCGCCCCAGAACAGCGGGAACAGCATCACCCACAGGTCGTTGGCGGTGCTGTTGTCGGTGTGCTGCAGCTGCGTCAGCGGCTCCACCAGGTCGCGCACCTTGACGTCGGCCAGGCTGGCAATGTGCTTGCGCACCCCCGCCATCAGCGCCTCGTACTTGTCGTCCATCATCATATCCGGCTCGCGCGTGTCTTTGCCGTAGATGCCGTAGAGCTGCGACAGCGTCTGCACGCGGATGTCTTCGGCGTGCAGCTGCGCCGCCGTGTTCATCTCGACGGCGCCCATCAGCAGGTGCGACGCCTGCGCCAGCCAGAACGTGTCGGCCAGCGTCTCCCAGTTCTGGTCGGTGACCACAAACATGAGCCGGTCGCTGGCGGCCTTGGCCAAGCTACGGCTGAAGACGTTGAGAAACCGGTTGCGTGTGTCGACGTCCTGGGCGCGCGTGCCAATCAGGAACGCGTGCTCGAGACGCACCGTGATCTCTGTGCGCGCAATCTTGGGGTCCTCGTAGATGCGGATCACGAGGTCCAGGAACTTTTGCAGCATCGTCAGGTCGGGACGGTGCTCGAAGCCTAGCATCTTGTGCAAGACGGCCGTCTTCTCCTTGAGCGTGGGCCACGTGCCCTCTGACTTGAACACCCAGCCCTCGACCATATCGAGGATCTTGGTGCACAGGCCAATGTGCTGCGACTTCTCCACCAGGTTGGCCAGCACGCTGAGGAACGGCCGCCGGTTGTCGCCGAGCGTCTCGATGCGCTTCGCGGCGACGTCGATCGCCTTGATGATGAGGCCGGTCTGGATCTCGAGCACGTAGGGGCTCATCTCGTTGGCGGCGGCGGCGACAGCGGCAGGATCCTGAGCGGCCTGCTGAGCGCGGTGGTGTGGGTTGTTAGCCACCGTCGCCACGTATGCATAGTGTGCCAGGTGCTCGCGGCCCAGCTTGGCCTGCAGCGCCTTGAGGATGGCGGGGATGTGCGTGTCAATGGCTGTTGGACGGCGCGCGGCGAGCGACCACAGGATGTTGATGCCGGCCATGTAGTTGTTGGCGCCCAGCGTCTCTGTGGCAATGTTGGACAGGAACGTGACAAACTCGGACGGCTGCTGCGTCTCCGACTCGCCCTCGGCGTCGGCGTCTTCCATCTGCACGTCCTCCGGCACCGTCTCGAGCACGCGTGCCACGATCGACTTGAGCTTGCGTCCGTCGTCGTAGTCGGTCGTTTCCGTGTGCAGGCAGTCCTGGACCTCGGGAATATCCGACTTGAGACTGCGCTCCAGGATCTTCTGGATCGTTTCAATGTTGGCCACGATCCACTCGTCCGTCTGGAAGTTGAGGATCACCCGCACGACCTGCAGCATGTTGATAATGTTGTTGACAAACTTGTCCTCGGTCTCCTTCTCGGGCTGGTCGTTGGTCAGCGCCTGCGTTGTCTTGTCGCTGGCCAGCACCACGTCCGTCGCGTTGGACTGCAGCTCGACATCGTTGATGCCCCAGTACTGCGGCTGCAAAAGGTTGTAGAGGAGGGCCATTGACCGCTTGCACATGTCGCTCCACGGGTTGGGCGACTGCTGGGCGACTGCACTCGGGTCTTTGGGCTTCGAAGACGGCAGCTCGTAGCGCTCGTTCAGCTGGGCAATAAACTTGACCAGAAAGCGCAGCATCTTCTGGCGGCCGCCCTGCGGCACCTGGTACTCCTTAACCGGGGCAGCTGATGCTGCCTGGCCCGAAGGCGAGCCACCCGAAGACGGGTCGCCAGGCTCGTCGCCCTCGAGACGGCGCTTGCGCGACAGGGGAGAAGCGGACGTGGAGCGCGCAGCAATGGGTGATGATGCGCCGGCAGCAGCACCAGATCCGGACGCGCCGTTTGCCTCTTCAATCGGCTTGCCTTCGACCCGGCGGTACTCCCACTGCCAGATGAGCCACATGAGGTTGAGCGCCAGCCGCTTGCTCTCGCTAGACGCATTGGCCGGGCTCGCCACGCGTTGCAGCGACATGATGATGAGCATAGTAAACTTATCGCGCGACTCGTAGAACAAGTCGGGGTGGCGCACCAAGAACTGGAAGATGCTGCTCGTCTGCTGCGCATTGTGGCTTTCCTCGGCCAAGATACGGCGCGGGGCGGCAGCCCAAATGGCAGCATTGCGATCGCCATTCGTCTTGAACCGCTTCGGCAGCACGGGCGCAATGAGCTCGAGCGCCTGGCTGACAAGGGCGCGGCCCTCGCTCTGGTTGGTCTTGAGCAGCGAGTAATAGACCTGTGACACGATCTTCACGGGCGTGTCGTAGTGCGCGATAAAGTAACCGAGGACAACGTAGGCGGCGTTTTTGTTCATGGCGTCGTCGTTGCGGATGTACGTCCAGCCAAACTTGATAATGTCCTTGCGCAGGTCTTGCAGGATCACGTGGTGGTACTTAACAAGCATCGCTGTCAGCTGCATCACCTCCATGCGCGTGTAGTCGACGCCGCCGACGGCCGCCGAGGCCGCATCGTCCTGGCTGTCGACCATGTTGGCCTTCCAGATCTTGCTGCTAATGGATTCGATGATCTGCTTGTCGGCCAGCAGCGGCGAGCCCCTGTCCTTGTCCTTCTCGCCCAGGCGGTCCCAGTGGCGCATAATATCCATGGCAACAATGGGGTTGACCATGTTGTGCAGCAGGTACGACTTGGTCTTGTGGCTGGCCGTCTTGCCCGCGTAGACCTCGAGGCAGCGCAGCACCAGCGACTTGCAGAAATCGACCGACTCGTTGCACACAATCTTGTTGTAAATGTGCGAGTGGAATTCAGGCGTCGCACGCAGCTCCTCTGCCGTCACGCACTCGACCAGACTCAAGAGCATGTCTGTGTCGTCAACGTGCAGTGCGAGGTACTTTGTCAGGATGGACATGAGCTGCTCGGCGGCCTGGTTGGCGGCAAGACGCAGCTCGGGGGGGTAGGCGTTGGCGCGCAGGCGCTCCTCAAGCGTCTTGGCCAACGACTTGAGCCACGTCAAGTTCTCCTTCTTCTCCACCCAGGAGACAGCCGTGCTCTGGCCAGCACTCAGCGAATAGAGAATGTGCACCGTGTTGATGACGGCCACAAAGCGTGTGTCCTTTTGCTCAGTGACAATCGCGTTGCAGCTCTTGATCAGCTCATCCACGTGAGCGTTACAGTAGTCGCGGATGGCCTGGCTCTCGGGGTCTTGCAGGGCCTGTGCCAGGAACCGTCCGTAGCGCAGCTCTTCGATCTTGCCCGTGAGCCAGTTGCAGCAGTCCTCGGGGTAGCGGTTGAGGTACTTGTAGACGGGCGCGCGCAGCGGGCTGTGGTGGGTGCGCCGCAGCTTCTCTTCGAGGTCGAGCACGGCGTCAATGATGCGCTCCTTGTACATGCGGGCCGCATCGGGCAGCAGCGGGAAGATGCCAAACACGCCGACAATCGTGTTCATCAGCACGCTCTGCTCATAGAGCATAAACGAGACTTGCTGGATCTCGGTGGGTAGGGCCAGCTTGCCGACATGATCGAGCAGGCGTGATCCAATTTCAACCTTGAAGTAGTTGGTCAAGAGACGCAGGAGCAGCGCAAGGTTCTCCAAGTTGTTGGGAGTCAGACGTTTTGCATCCTGAAGACTGGCGAGGACAGGGCGCAGGCCCTGCTGCAAAAGGTCCTTAGGCAGCTTGCTAGTATACATAAGGACGCGCTTCAGGGCCTCGTTGGCGGCCTCGCTGGTGGGATCTGACTCCGCGTACAAGCGGTTGAAGAACATGGAGACGATCTTTGCGCGCGCGACGCTGGGTTTGTTGTCCTTGTTGCGCTGGTAGTCGTCGAAGCCCATGGCCGTGCTAAGGATCCGGATGCAGGCCACACGCAGCTCCACGATGTGGTTGTGTGTGCGGAACTCGGCCGACTTGCCAGCCAGAGATGCGTCACTGGCATCTGACAGGGCCAGGGCCTCGGTGAGCAGGCGGTCGACATTGTCGTCGATGGGCACAAAGTCGGACTTGAGCGTCAGGAAGTACGTCAGGGCATCAATGAGACCGATCTGGATGGCAAAAGGCAGAGCCCGCAGCGGCTTCTGGAAGAGGGGCGACAGCAGACGCTCCTTGTGGGGCTCGATGATTTCCCAGACCTGGGCGCCGATGTTCTTGGCAATCTGCTCGAGCGATTTCTTGGCCGTGCTGCGAACGTGCTTGTTCATGTGCGACAGCTCAGAGGCCAGCAGGTTGCAGGTGGGAGGCAGGAGACGGGCCCGGGTGCTCTTAGGACCCGATGGGGCAGTCGAAGCAGCCGGAGCGGGAGTCGAGGTTGGGGCCGGCGTCGAAGCCTCGCCTGCGGGTTTGCCGGTCGGTTGTGGTGTGGTCTGTGTGGCAGGGGCGGGCGTGGACTGAGGCGTGGACTGAGGTGCAGGTGACGGTTGCGGCGGCTGGGGTGTCTGCGAGTTGCGCTTGCTATCGTTCTGGGCCTGGGCAAGCGCAGAGTCCTTAGCAACCAGCGCATCCTCCTTCGTGAGGCCCTTGGTGACGCGATCCAGGAGCACCTCGAGTGTCTTCTGGGCTAGACGCATCGTCGTGTCCGGCAGGTCTGGCGGCATGTCCTTGACGACAAACAGCAGTGCCCGGATAAAGTCCATCTGCACAGAGTCGACCCAACCGTCGCCGAGATCGACTTCGGTCAGCAAGGTGTGGATACCAAGACAGGCGCCCGTCTTGAGGAACCACTCTTCGACGTAGCAGCCATGCGTGAAAGTGGATGCCAAGTGGGCAAAGAACTCGAGGACGTGGACGTGCGTCTCGGAGCCGAAAATCGTGGCGGCCGTCTCGAACATGACGCGAATGGCGCGCTGGGCGGCCTCGCGGACCTCGGGCAGCATCGACGCGAGCGAGTCCAGCAGGGCGTCGGCGAGGATGTGCGCGTCAACGACAACGGGGCCCTCCCCGGTCGTAGCGTTGAACGTCGTGCTGCTCTTCTTGGCATTGACGAGAGTGCGGCCAACATCGAGAACGACAAAGTGACGGCAAATGTTCATCAGGAACGCATCGGCCTCGTCACGCAGCTCGGGGATGGATTCGGCGTACATGAGGGCCTTGAGCAGACGCGTCAGAACCTCTTCTTGGTCACGCTTCTTGGAGACCGACTTGTCGCGGTGGATCTCCTCAAAGGGCCCCAGGTCGACATCAAACTTGCGCGCGATCAGGTCCTGGGCCTGTAGACGGACAAGGCGGGGAAGGTCCTCGGGCAGGTTCTTGTCAAAGCCGATGCGGATCTTGATCTGAGCTTCAATCATCTGCAGAGCCTGCTTCTTGTAGTAGGCGTCAGACTGCTTGGGGATGGGGCCCTTGACGGGCTTGCTAGGCACCTCCATGATCTTCTGCAGCGCAAGGTCGAGGCCCAGGTCGGCATTGAAAGCGCGGTCCTTCTTCGAACCGACCAGGCGCACGTCGAAGCTCGGAACGTCGTCAATATACTGCTTAAACGTCAGGGGCAGGTGGTCGGTCATGTGCTTCCGGTTGCGGCCGCCGAGCTTGCCAAGAATACGCATCGCGGTATGAGCGTGGAAATGGCTGTAAGGGTGAGGGCGCAGCTGGTCGTAGAGAGCGGGCATGAGCTCGTCGAGGACAGGTGCCATGAGCGGGTCGAGGTATTCCGCCGTCAGGTTGTCCACGCAGAGTTCCAGAGTCCGAAGACCCTGTCCTATCATGTCGGATCCGGCACGGAGGGCGGCGACGAGGGGGCGCATCAAGAAGTTGAGGTGCGGCAACAAGTTGCTCAGGCGGGCAGGCACTGTCAGACACAGCTCGACGTACAAATCCCGCTCGACGGGCTTGCGAGCGGCCAACAACAGGTTGTTGAGGACATCCAGCAGCATCTCAAGCAGCGGCAGAATCTGCTTGTACAAGTGCTCGAATTTGCCGCCTCCAATACTACGGAAAAGCGAACGGAGTAAAAAGAAGTAGTTCATGGGCTCCTCGGCGTGGGTCGACAGCTCGACCGACTTGCTGATAATGTCGACCACGTAGGGAAGCAGGATCTGCTCGTTCTGCGCCGCAAAGAGCGTCACGGCCATAAAGGCCAGTTTGAACATGCGGAGCAGCACGGACGCCTTCTTCACGTCGGCCAAACCAACTTCCTCAATGTGGTCCATGAGGAAGCGCAGCATCATGCCGCAGAAGGTGGGCGAAGTAACGTCGCTCGCCAAGAAGAACTGCGGGATGTGCAGCAGGGCCGGGTGCTCCAGGGTCATCTCAAAGAGATGCGGGACCTCCTGCTCAAAGATCTCGTTGAAAGTGGCCGGGTCGATGACGTGGAAAACAGTAGCAAACATCTCGAGAAGGTCCTTCTCCTCCTTGCTGCTAGAGGCCATGTAAAAGTTGGCCATGTACTCGACAGTGGACGCGTAGTGCGCCTCGGAAGCGTTTTTGTCCTTGACGCCCTCGTAGTACCGGAAGACACGGGCACCTTCACGCAGCAGCTTGACAATGACCTGGACCTCCTCTGCGTTGAAGCCACTAGCAACCTCGGACCAGCCGGGGGGCGCAATGGCCGGGTCAATGGCCGGAGCCTGGGCACAGGCGCGCAGCTGGAAGACGGTGTTCCTCAGGCCGTGCATCAGCGTCTTGAACAAGAACTTGTTGTCCACCACTGGATCGTGGCCCCGCTCACGAGCATTTATCAGCTTGATGGGCATGGCGGAAGTAAAAATGTCAATCTCGTCCCAGGCAGGCGCGGATCCGTCCATATCGGCCAGGTACGTCTCGGAGAAAGCAGCAGTACCGAGGGCAGTGGGCGACGATGCAGCCTTGCGCTGCTGGGCAGCCTGCTGGTTGCGCACTTCTTCGGAGAGCTTCACGGCATTGTTGTACTGGCGGTTCATGGAGGCGAATTTGTCGGCAATGGCGTTGAGGATGGTAACCAGCAAGTAGCGGGCCTCGACCTTGTCATCCATCTTGGCGATGCACTCGGCCATATTGAGAAGCAGCTTGGCGCTCATGGTCTGGAAGCTGGTGCCGGGGAAGTCGTCTAGCAGATTCCGCGTGTAGATAGCAACGGTCTTGCGGATGATTGGAGGCTTGAGGTGGTCGCGTACATGATGGATGAGATCGGCCAACATGCTGTATGCGAGCGGGCGCATGGTCTCGTGCACGGTGAGGCCGTCGCCCATGAGGGTGCGTTCATCTAAAAACTGCTCAATAACGCTGACAAAAATCAAACGGTAATTAAAGTTGATAATATGACGAATCGCCACAATGAGCTCCTTGCGCGCCGCGGCCTTGTCGCGGGGGCAATCACGCAGCAGACGGACAATAGTCGATGGCAGGGCAGGCAGGAAGTCGGACATCAGGTCGGCATGCTGGCGCAAGGCATAGGCCAAGAAGCTCATCATCTTGACCTTGAGGGTAATATAGTCGCCATAGCTCGTCTTGTTGCGGATCAGAGGGCTCATGCCAAAAAAGTTGGTGCCTCGGCTGTTGGCCTCGGCGTGTGCGCGGTCTTGGGCCTTGGGGTGAGTGCTAAGCACGGCCTTGATGACCGGAATAAAGGGCTTGATGTTGTTGAGCGAGCGGTAGATCTGGAAAATGCTGACAACGATAATAGGGCATTCTGCAATGACCTTGAACGACTGCATGCCCTTGAGCAAAGGCCGATCGACCTCCGAGGCTCCAGGACCAGGCGAGCCAGGCGGATGTGATGGCCCTGGTGTCGAGGGTGCTGCTGGGTCGCTGGATGCTGCTGCACCGGCACCGGCAGCCTCCTGCGAGCCGTCGGCTTGTTCATTGTCGAGCTGGCTCTTGACAATAAGCTCTGTCTGGTCAAACAGGTCCTTGACAAGGCCCAGGAATGCCTGAGCCTTGGCGCCGCAGACCTTGGACTGGTGCCGCAGAATATCGCAAACCGTCTTGATACAGAGGCAGGCGTTGTCTTCGTTGTCGGTGCGGATCAGGCGGGACAGCAAGTCGATCGTCTCTTCGGCGTAGGGCTCGAACGGCTCGGGTGGTGAGGGGATCGAGGGGAAACGGTGGATGATTTCGAGCATGCAGTTGCGCAGCTTCTGCTCTGACGATGCGCTCTGGAAGCTGGGCGGACCATTGAGGATGCCAATGATAACGGGCATCACCTTTTTGAGGAATTGCGGGTAGACCGGCCCTGATGTGTAGTGGTCGAGGTGGTCGCGCAGCGTGATGGCGGCATCGAGCTTGTCCTTGGCGGACAGGTCGACGGTCGCCAGCTGGCGGAGGATTGTGTCGATGACGCTTGCGGAGGCCATGTTGGCGTCGGCGTCGATTTTTTGGTCGTGACGAGACGACCGGGTGTCGTGGGGGGATTTGACGCTGTGCGGAGGCGTGCGACACAAGACGGTCGTCGGGATCCTATCTTGACCCCATGCGTAGGAGGGAAAAGAAACGAAGGGATGCCGTCGGCTGGCTTGTGAGGAAATTAGACGAATCTAAGAGACGACAGATTTCGAGACGATTGAAAAAGTCGTGATGGTCGTGTAAATTTGTCGCGAGGATAGCTTGGAAACGCGACAGTCGTTTGTGTAAGATATGCTAGAACGGCCGCATGAAATAGTGTATATTCGAGAAAAGGGTATCGTAGAGAAGAGGACAATCCGTGTGCCGGGCGGATGTCAAAATTGAGGCCGTATGTTGTGGGACGAAAGGTAGCGAATGTTTTGAAAAAGGTGTGGAAAACAAAAGGGAGGCCGAAAAAAGAGTCAACGGAAGGAGCGAAAAGAACTGCAAAACTGTAAGTTGCGACGCGATGCCACAGGCTTACAGGCTTTTTTGCTGGGCGCGAGTGGCTGCTAACTGGACAGTTGCCCAGGCGTTCCAGGCCAATTTTACTGGTAAGCCTCGCGTCTTATTCATACACTGGCCAAGTGCAGACTGCCCCGGGAATGATGTGCCAGAGCCTCAAAATACAGAAAAACCGTGCAATCGCATTTCTTATTGCTTTAAGAATTGTCCAGCTATTTTACAGCCATGAAATATGTTAATTTACGATTAATGCGCGTATGTCGATGTCGCAGCTTGCATCTTTTCAATGACTGTGTACTTAGTTCATTTTGTCCCTGGTTCCTGCCGCTAGCCAGCCTCTTTGAAAATCTGCGAAACTGCTTTCTGCGAAGAACGAGCTGGCAAGAGCTTTGGGAAGGGGGAGCGAGAGAGAGGAAGGAGGGAGTGGGCGATGGCTCTGCCAAAACCTTTGACGCTAGGCCACGGCAGAACAAATTTCCGGGTGGAATGGCGACGACCAGGAAAAAACTGGGGTCCTCATTGAGTTGTTGACTCCACAGGGGCAAGTGTGGCCAATCAGCGCCACCAGATCCGGCTGTCATCAACAATCATGTCCCAAAACGGCAACTACACAGATGTTACAAAACAGCAGTTCATGAGTGACGCAGGCAAACAAGTTTGAACAAAGTGGTTGTTCATGTCTTTGTATCACTTGTACCATCGATCAGGGTTAGAATTTCCTACATTGGATTTTCACTGTTTTTATGAACTTTGTCACGATTTATTTGAATTTACGAGGAACTCTTAGTTTTTTTTCGAATATTTTTTTGAATTGAAAACAACGCGTTGTTTCTGTTTTTTTATCGTTTGTTTTGTTGTTTTGAAGTGCAAAACCCGGCCCAAGTCGACGCTCAGCGTTGTTTTTCGAGTTGGGTTTTCGCTTCCGCAATGGAAGCGATTTTTGGTATCAAAGATGATGTTGAAAAGGGGAAGAAAAAAGAATGTAGAAGAAGTGAAGAAGACAAAAAAAAAAAGAAAAAGAAAAAAGGACACACAAAAGTATATGTACAAAAGAAGGAAGAGAATGAGAAAAAGAGAACCACACACAAAAATGCTAAATGTTGTTACATGCTACCGTTCCGAGAAAATGACCCAATGAAAGAAAAAAGAACCGTACCCAAAGAAAAATGTCTAGAAATTGTCATCGCCACTTCAACTGAAAGGGGAGGAAGAACCACTCCGCGAAATTAAGCCTTGAAGGACTTCTCAACGCGGCGGAACTTGCGGCCCGAGACAATGCTGATGTTCTCGCTCTGGCCACCCGTGCAGGTGGTGCCGGCGGCGAGCTGCTGGACAACCGACCAGACACCGCTGGCGCAGCGCTGGTAAGAGTCACCCAGGCAGTTCCAGGCGCCGTCGGGAGAGCAGGCAGAGCCCGCGGTCTCGGCGGAGCCAGTAGAGGCACCGGAGGTGGTGGAAGACGAGCCAGTGTTAGTGGCAGCGGGAGCGGCAGTGCTGGAACTACCAGCACCGCCGGAGCCGCCAGAGCCACCGCCAGCAGCGTTGGCAACAGTGGTGGTCGAAGTAGCAGACGTGGTCGTGGTGGAGGCACCAGCAGCGGGAGTGGTAGCAGCGCCGTCAGTGCCGACAGTGACAAAGACACCACCAGCAACAGTAGTAGGAGCACCACCAGCAGCAGGGGCCGAAGTGGTAGCAGCGGCGGCAGCGGTGGTGGTGCCAGCGCCCGAGCCAGAACCAGAACCAGAGCCAGAGCCCGAGCCCGAGCCAGAGCCAGCAGAAGGAGCAGCACCAGCAGCCTGGCAGCCAGTACCGGTGGGCGTGGAGAAGGCCGTGGAGCCGACGTTCATGGAGACGACATCGTTACCGGGGTTGGGGAATAGCAGATCAGTGCTGTCGACGGTACCGCAGCCGTTGCCGACGTTGGCGACGAACATGTCGGGAAGAGCATCGAAGTTGGACTGGCTGCCCGAAGTGCCGGTGAGGGTGACGGGAGCGCAGTTCATGTACATCTCACGGTTGCCAATCTTGTTGAACCAGGTCCAGGCGAGAGTGACGGAGCCAGTGGGGATGTTGTCAGGGACGGTGAAGTTATAGGTGAACGGATCCTCAATGTTGGCATTGTCGCCCAAGTTGCCCGGCGTGTTCTGGGCAGGGCAGCCACCCTCAATGGAGCGGATGACCTTCCAGACGCTGTTGGCGCTGGGGCTCTCGTCGTAGGTGATGGAAACCTGGCACGAGCCACCACCGTGGACAGCCTGACCGGTGAACTTGAGCGCCTGCTCAGAGCCGAGAGCATAGGTGTTGACAGTGCCGCCGGAGAGCGTGGCGCCGGCGGTCAGCTGGCAGGGGAAGTTGGAGCCGTCGGCGTTGAGAGGACCGTTGACGAGAGCGGGGGACGTGTAAGGCGAAGGGGTGTTCATGAGCATGTGGCCGTTGGCCAGAGCGACCATGGAGGCGGCGAAAATGGAGCGAATGGCAGACATTTTGCTGATTTTGGCGAAGATGTGAGAGTCGGTTGAGATTTTGGTGATAGTATTCTGTAGATCGTACCAGACGACTTCGAGAAGACTGTGTGTTTGGCGTTGGGTTGGTGTGTGCGTTTTTTGTGCTTGTAGGAAGCTGTAGTTGTAAAAGTTGCTTTTCTGTGGTTGTTGATGCGGTTGGTGAGAGAGAGTAAAAGGAGTGAACTTGAACGGCGAAGATCCGCTGTTTTTATACCAGGTCTAGAGTCAGCCAACTTGTGCAGGTGAAGAAGATGGTGTGTTCACGAACAAGAGACGGAGTGGTGTGCAAGGGTGTGTGATGTGTATGTTTTTTTTGTTTGTCCGTTGTTCGGTGACGCAACAAACGACAAAGAGCATGCACTTGCAAAGGGTGTGGACAGAGCAAAAATGGGTGGCCTTGGAGGACCCTGGCGGTGAAAGAGGCAGCACTTACAATGAACAGGACGAAAACAATGGACAATGAACAACGGTGAGTTGAATTGTAGAGTTCAAAGGAACAAAGCTGGCAAATTGTTCGTTGGTGTGGTGTGGTAATAGAGATAGATCTCAAAGGAAAGTGATTGCACCAGGCGTAAAGCGTGAAAAGTGAAAGTGAGTTGATCAAAAAATATGATGAAGCTCAAGAAAATGAAAATTGATTGAAAAAAGGAACCGGGCCTTAAGGAATGAATGAGTACGACACTAGGTCGGGAAGATGCAGGACAAAACAAACGGTGAAGTTGAAGAAACAGAAACAAGATGAAGAGTAGAAAGAGAAAAAAGGGAAGAGAGGAAAATCAAGACTTGGCAAGAGGAGGCCGCGGGTCTTATATCTCGAGCATCGCGAGAGACGAGAACCAAGAGAAAGAGGTAAAAGAGGTAAAAGAGGTAAAAGAGGTAAAAGAGGTAAAAGAGGTAAAAGAGGTAAAAGAGGTAAAAGAGGTAAAAAGAGGTAAGGTGGGAAAGGGGAGGGGGTAGTGTGGTAGTGTGGCAGGGGAGAGGGCCATTGGTGGAGTGGTGGTGGAGCTGGGGTGCACAGACGGCGAAGAGCGGGCGTTTGGCCAGCAAGAGAGAGGCCCTGGACAAGAATCCCAAAAAAACCGGCCGGGGGTTACAGGCTGCAGACACGACAGACCCGCTTGCGGCAAGGACGAGCAGAAGAGAAGAAGATTCTGAGCACATGTTGTGCGCACACCACAGAGTGTGGGTGTCTACCGAAGACAGGGAGACGAAAAGGCCAGGCCGGAGGCCACAGACAGTGGACTGTCTCTCAGTCTCCCAGTCTCTGGGGTTTGGCTGGTGCATCATCAGGCGCCGTGGCGGCAGGCTGGAAAAGGGGCAAGGCCGACCGGGGAAGGGATAGTCACAGGGAAGACAAAAGAACTGAGCCGGGTGGCAGACAGAGACAGAGAAAGGAAGCAGTCCGAAAACAGAAAACGCAAGGATGACAAAGGAAAAAGAACAACCAGCCAAGGACAAGAAAGAAACGAGAAACGACGGGCTGTTTCCTTCGGAGAATAGAGGGTGACTGGCAGTGGAGAGGACAAGGACAAAAGGACAGGAAGTGACAGGGAAGCAATGAGGGAGCCCTGGAGGTGACGATGCTGGGCAAACGATTGGGCGTGGAGAACAGATCCAGAGACGTTGAAGACGAGGGTCGAATGGAGTTAGGAAGGCCACAAAGGAAACGACGATGGGATGTTCTGTAATCCTACGGTTGCAGAGCCAGGACGGGCAGGTGCAGGGCTGTAATCCGTGATCATGCCTGCCTCTTTCTTCGTGGTGAATCTGTGTGTATTTTTGAGTTACGTCGAATGTCGTGCTCCTTCCCATCAAGCTCGGTCAGCACCGACTTACAAGACCAAAAAGGAAAGAGCGAAAGGACCCACATCTGGGGAGGGAGAGGCAAACACGACAGGCCCTGGAACACCCTGGGAAGGAACGGGCACAGGCCCTGGGCGGCGCAGGAAAGTACGACGCATGTGCTGTAATTATATTTTCCAGGGGTTCAGTGCTGCGGTCAATTATGCAGCGACGGCAGAAAAAGGCAGCAGCATTCCTGGCAGTTTTTCTGCATATTCCTAATTTTTTTTTTCTATTCAGTGCCTTCCGCTTTTGACAACTTTTTTTCGTCGACTTCCTTTCGCGACGCTTCTTCTTTCTTTCTCGCCTTCTTTTCTCAACGACAAAAAAGGAGGATTTACACGCTGTGATAGGCCCGCGGCCTGGCCTCCCTTTTGCAGTGGCGTGTTTCAAGCAGCGGCGAATAAGCGGGCGAATAGGGGGGAAGGGGCAGTCTCGCCAGTCTCGTTCCTGGAAGGAGCCCACCGCGCCAGCAAGAGGGGAGGCCCCTGACTGGTGCGACTGCACCCTTCGCACCTGCCCTTGCGCACGGGGAACGACCGATCTACAGCTGGAAGCGGCAAGATCTTTCTTTGGCCGTCTCCCTTCTTTTTTGCGCGTATATTTTTATGTCTTTTATCTTTTATCGTCGTATTCTTTGTATTTTTATATTATATATTCTATCTTTGTGGTTTGTCGGCGAACCCTTTGTTTGCCTAGGAGGGTGTGCTGTCTCTTTCTGTGCCTCCCTCCCTTTCCGGCAGCCTGGCACCCTGCAAGGTACACGAATGATTCTTGGTATTCGCAGAGAAGAAAGAGTCCTAGAAAGAAGACAAAGAATATATGCAATATTTTTGACATATCAAGATCGTTTAAACCCAAAGGATCTGAAAAGCATTTAAACACAAACAACACACCGCCGTTGAGTCAACAGTCGGTCCAACCATTTAGAGTTAAACTTTTGTGTATCAAACATCACAAAGGGAGATCCAAAGAAAAAAGACGAGACCAAAAAGAACAGACACGAACGGTCAGACGCACGCACTCGCACAAAAAAATCGAGAAGACAAGCAACGTCGTCCATCCATCATCCATCTGCATGGGTTGCCGCTGCGGCTCAACCAGTCGATCATCAGCCGAACGGTGAAGCGAGGGTTGGTTGGACAGGGAGAGAGGAACAGAAGGAGACAGAAGTGGAAGACACCAGCCAACCAGAGTTCGTTCCTGGGGAAGCTGCGGTTGGCAGCCCCGCTTTTTACCACAAGGTGAGGAAAGAACAAGACGTGCAAAGAGAGGGGAGGACCCAAAAAAGGGGGGGGGTTTGGATGGCCCCAATGCAGGGGTTGAGACGCAGGCACCCGCGCGCCGCCCAAGACCAAGCCCAGCGCGCGCCAGTGCACCACAGCGCTACTGGGAGAATGAAAAAAGAGCGCTATTCGGTCTTTTGAGCGCCTCAGCGCATAACAGACCAAAAATTAGCGCTACAGAGGGCAGACGTGTAAGCGGGCGAGCCGCCACGCCAATGCTGAGTAGCCAGGGGCACGACGCACCTGCCAGGAACTGGACAAACCAGAACAAAGACTGGTCAGGCACTGGCGCAGCTTGGCTGCAGATTTCTCAACAAGGAAAGAGAGGGCAAAGAGGCATGACAAAGGATGGGAAAGCGGCCAAAGAGGCAAGCGGGAAAGAGCAAAAGGTGGAAGGAAAGCCTGGCAAATGGCGTTGTTCATGCATGCCCTTTCCTTTCTTTCCTTGGAAAGAGGCTGGCTGCTGTCCACTGTAACTGTTACTGTTATCCACTCGTCTTCTTTCCTGTTTGGGTAATCCCCGGAGGTCTGCCTCGCCTTCTATGCCTGCTCCTGCTTTCCAGGATCTTGGGGTCTTTGGGGCTTCTTTCTTCTCTTTTCTGTCGTCGTAATACGTCGTACTCTGTGTCCACACAAAGTATTCCTTTCACCTACTCCTTTTCAACAACACAAGACGTCGCTCACAGACATTGCTCATGCCATGCCATCGATTGGCCACCGTTGATCCGGACCCCGCCCAGTGTCGTTTGTATTGCAATGTCAGCTGGCCAGAGACATCCCGTTTCGAGACAAGAAGGTCGAAGACAAAAAGTCAAAACAAAAAGGTCAAAAAGGCGTCAAGACACAAGTGTGACTCTCAGGGCGTTCTTGTCACTCGTGCATCGACTTACACGGCGTGGGTTCAGAACACAAATTTACTGACTGCCTAACGGGTTGACATCGCCCGGCCTTGTCTGTCTCTCTGTTTGTCAGGCATCCCCGTTGCTTTCGGTCCTGTTTGGCCCTGTCGGTCTTTTTGTACGCATACCCTGTCAAAGCAATTTTCAAAATTTCACACAAGATTCAACAATCTCCGTTGACTCTTTGCTTTCCTCGCCCATCCTCGTCGTCCATCGTGGCAAAGCAAGGCTCGGAGATCACGCAAGGGGAAGACACCACGTCGCCAAGAAGAGGAAGGGAGTGACGTTGCGTGGTATACGGAGTACGGAATGAGGCCTGGGTCGGTCTTGTTGTCTAGATTTCTTGGGATTTTGGGGGACAGGTCTGGGGTGCTTGGCCTTGACAAAGCTTTGATATCTTTTTCGAGCAAAAGGCCCTGGGATGCACTTCCCAGCGCACATCCCTTTGATCGAATATCAAGGAAAGGGGTGACAAGACATCCGCACACGGAGAAGATACTGAAAACAAACAGATAGACAAAAAAAGACAAGAGATAGACGACGAAAAAAGCTCCGCCGAAGAGGATCGCCAAGAGAGCCAAGGGAGAGTCGACAGGCCTCTCTGCGCAGCCAGTGTTTCGCTATTTTGATATTTGGGAATTTTCGAGAAGAGAGGCACGGAGTTCGGAGGAACATAAACATACGGAGCACTCCTGGGCAGAAATGTGCAGGAAATGTCTTTAGCTGACGACGTAGTGCGTCTTGCTCCCCGGTTCTTGTGACTTTTTCACAGGCCAGAAGGAATGCATCGTGGCTGTTCTATTATATTCTGTGACGGGTTTGATATTGTTTTTACGTTTGCCTTTTGTCCCCCTCATGGACACATATTTTATGAACCCAGAAACTGGGTATTGTTTGCCGCCGCAAATTCCTGGTTAAGGTTCAGGGCCTCAATATTTTTTGGCCATGAGAACCTGGTCTGGGCTATGGCCGCAGCCTTGGGAGGCCGTTTGAACGCCGTTTGAATCTTCTTTGAATATTGTTGAAATCTTTGCAAGTTTGCAGGTGTTTGTCTTCATCGGCCAGATTCTCTTCACCGCATGTCCAGCCACCTTTCTTCGCCTCTGTTCTCCCTGTTCAGCCATGATGCTGATGCCCTGCGCTTACTTGTTCACAAAAAAACGATACAGAAAACCGGTCATAAATCGACAAACGCCCACAAGATCGTCTTATTTTCGTGTCAACATCCCTTTCTCTCGCCCGTTTTCTCCTTGCGCGGGAGAAGGACGTGAAAAAAGTGGAGTAAGTAGTGGGAGAACAGACAGTCGACGACGTGAAGTGAGACATTGAGCTCTGGTTGGTCGCCACGATCGCAAAGTTCCCGCCAAAAGGATCCAAAAAGGGGTAGCTTTTTTGAGGAGGCTGGGCTGAAGAGAAAAGAGAAAAATTTTGTGTACAAAAAGAGGAAAGCCAAGAAGAGGAAAGAATTTGAGAGAACACGAGACGACAGGCGGCAGAACCACAATCCCGACAAACAGAAAAGAACGACAGAACGACACAAGGTGACACGACAGAACAAAAAAGATCCAGGTTTGTGCAGACGGGCGAAAAGGACTGGACGACAGCGATCGGCTGGTACGACAGACGCTGGGCCACAGAGCGACAGGCCCAAAAGCCCAGAGAGCCAGGCTGCGTGTCTTGGCCGCGCCTCGCAGCCAATCGCGAGCCATGGAGACCCCTTGCACTTGCACAATGTGAAACGACGAGGGTAAAGAGCACCACAGACAAAGAAAAGGGGATAAAAGGAAGAATAAGAGAAAGGAAGAAGAAAAGAAGAGACGACGGGCGCGATTCAGATGTTTCAGTGTTTCAAGTTGTTTCTTGTTTCTTCCCCCTTTTGGAAGAGTCCTTTTTTCTTTCTCTTCTGGAGTCTTTTCTCGCATGACTGTCGCCCCTTTTCCTCTTCGGCCGATCCCCCCTCAGTATTGTCAGCTTCCTTCTTGTCTCGACTTTCTTGTCATCCGAACTCTGACAGGCCGACTGCTTGTCTTTTCTTATTTTCGGTTTATTCGTTTATTCTTTTTGTTTCCATATTTCCTGTTTCGTCGTCAGCCCGTGTTTCGTCGTTTCTTGTCGTCGATTCGTTCGCCGTTTTGTTCACCTGCCTCCCTGTCTCGTTCACATCTGATTTTGTCTTGTTTGCACACCATCAACCATGTTGAAAGAAGAAAATATTGCATATTCTGTAGCCTCAGTTCTTATAGTTGCCCCGAGCCAAAAAGAGACAAAACCAAAGGGCAAAACGAAACAAAAAATAACAATCAAGAAAACGAGGATATCAAAAAGACAAAAAGCGAAGCAAAAAAAAAACCACCACCAAACAAGCTCACGAGGTATCAGCACACCCAACTTAGTCCATCACTTCAACAGACTCCGTCGCGGCCGCGGCCACCTCTAGGCTCTCCTCCACGAGGCCCGCTACAGTCTCCTCCACCTCGGCGGCTTCCTTGCTGTTGCTATTGGCCTCTTCTTCTCCTGTCTGGTTTGCCTCCTCTGCCTTCTTCTTCTCCTCTTCCGCCTTCTTCTTTTCTTCTTCCTCCATTCGCTGCTTATTGTACGCTTCCACTCTCTTCCTAGACTCTTCCTTATACTCAACAAAATAAGCATCTGTCTGCTCCGCCAAGACTTCGGAGATCCATTGCCAGAGGCGTCTGTCCGGGAAGAAGTTGCGGCTCGAAGCCTCCATGCCCGGGAAGAAGTTGCGTCTCAAGGACTCCATCACGGCGAGCTTGCGTGCAACATTGCCAAAAATGTTTACAGGGCCACTTGAGAAGCCGCCGTCCTCGTCGTCATCGTCGTCGCTGGCACCGTCATCCTCTTTCTTGAGCCGGGCGAGCTCCGCCTTGGCATACGGCATTTCGCGGTGCTGGCGGAAAAGGTCGACAATGATGTTATCGTAGTCGTACCCATCATTGATATCTTCGCTGCAGCCCTTGCCAATATCGTCGCCTTCATTGCTACTGCAGTCGCATTCGCAGCTGCTCGCGTTGTCGCCGTTGCAGCAGCAGCCATCGGTCATGCTGGTATCGCTAGCTGTGTTGTTGTCGCTCAGAGTGCTGTTGTCGCCATCGGAATTGTTGCCGGGGGAGGCGGACCCGTTATCGCTGTCCCGAGTGGGGCTTGCACAATGAACATCATTGTCGTTTGGAGGCGTGGCGGTTGAGGCGGAAAATGCAAAATCTTGGTCGTTTGTAGTATCAAGGCTAGTCTCGCCAGCTTCTTGGGACTGTCTGCCGTATATGAGTTTGTGCAGCTGTCGAAAATGGTAGTATTCGCCCACATTCACGCAGACGCCCATATTGACAAGGCGAGACGCATGCTGGACCATTTCAACCTTTTCCCACTGCGCTGGTGAGAGCGTATAGCCACAGCTGTAGATAATGCGTTTGTGGCCAGTGCCACGGTGCGCAATGTACCCTTTCCGGAACCCTTTTCGGAATGCCGCGTCCACTGATGGCTGTACCGTGTACACACTGCGAAACTTGGGAGATGCCAATAGCTCGGCGACAGAGCCTGTTGTCGCCGAGCTCCAGTCAAGAATGCCGGTGATGTTGAAGTCGTCATCGACGAAAATGTTGCCCCCGTGAAGATCAGGATGCACAATGACGAAACGAGCCGCGGCGTTTTCGCTCGTTCCGGCGAGGCCATCGCTGTTGCCATTGCTGTAGCTGTCGCTGGCAGCTTCTGCCATTATGATCTCCTCGCCCACCTCCTCTGACTTCTCTCCCAGCTTGACAATGTGCGGCACCATTTCCCGCAATATATGTGTCAGGATGCAGTGGTCCACGTGGATTTCATTGCCCTCGTTCTCTTTCTTTAGGTCGGTGAATGCGCCCCAGTACCAAAGTGCCCGTGTGGTATGTACCTCGTTGTCGTACTCCTCAACCTCTGGATGCGGAATAAGGAGGCATGGACGTGTAAAGTACAGCTTGCGGCTGTGTTCTTCAAGTGCGTGTATCAGCGCCATGAGGTGCTCGGTCTCATCAGAAAAGGGTCCGTACTCGATCCCAGAAAGGGTTTCCCGATTTTCCCAAAAGAAACCTGGCGAAAGGCATTTGCCAATGACTGGTGGCGCACATGTGTCATCGGATGCGGTGTCCTCGAAAAGAGAGCCGATCTTGTTGAATCGGTGTGCGGCGAGGCCAGAGAACATTGCTCCCAGCTGGAACATGATCTTTTCTCGGTTTGCGTTCGTCATTCGCTTCGTGTCTGAAGCATTGTGCACATCGGCATATCTGTCGTGCCAGTAAAAGTCACCTAGGCTGCGGCCCGGAATCTTGCTCATGAGAATGTAGGGGACTCCAATGGGATTGTCGACTGTGGGACTACAATCATTCATTGTTAGAAAAAGGAGGGAGCGGATAGAGGACTTGCTCAAGGTTGAGCCCAAAGAGATACTTACCAGAATGAGAACACCTCGGGTACAGGAACACGTGTGTTCTTCTTGATGTACTTCATGGTAGCAACTTCGCTGGAAATCTGCTCCCCGAGAGCCTGGTCCGAAAGCCAGCCTTCAGACATCGGCGCACGAAAGACCCATTGCATACCATCAGAGAACGTCAAGAAGACAACCCAGTTGAGGCATCCCGCGCTGGGCATCTCGTCCTTGTCGACCGAGCATTTTATTCCGTCTCGCAGCTTGGAGGCCAATCCCAGGAGAGCATCGAGGTCAAAGAAGCCGTGGGCAAAGATCTTGCCGAGCTCATAATGGGGCCCGTTGTCTTTGTAAGATTTTCGTTCTGACATTGCTGAAGGTATGGTGTGCAGAAATTGAAGATTGTTGAAGTGGTGATGGCTGGAAGTGTCACGCGAATGGGGAAAAGAATGTTTTGGTTCTTGATAGGTTCGAAAGTGCGAAACCGTGTCCTGTGAACATAAATATTCAAACAAGGCAGGCACGCCCATTTCAGATGTACGGGAAGGAGCGAAGGTGAAAAGTGGATACTAACAAGGGCTGCCTGATCGAGCCAGCGAGCCTCACAACATCATTTTTACTACACAAACAAATGCAAGTTGTCAAACTAGAATAGTATTTTCGCTACGTGGCTATTTAAAACGATTCCATGAGTTAAATAAAATAAAAAATAAACTTCGCATGATATAGCTCGCCTTATCCGCGCCTCCTTCAGCCCCGTGCCTTTCACAATCTAAGCACCTCCTAAAACGACTTATTGAAGCCGGACGACAGCTGCCTTGACTTTGAGTACTTTCTCCGTATCGATGTCGGGGCGGATCTGTGAGGTTGAAAGCTGTGTCAGAAATATTACGTCGACCCTGACAAACTGGGTTTGTCTCCTCCCATAAAAAGAAAAGGGAGAAAAAAAGGGAAAGGAAAAGGAAAGAGGGGGGGGGGGAGAAAAGTAAAGGAAAAACTTACAAAAACCCAGCTGCGCGTACCGCACACACCATCGAGATACACGACAGTGCCGCTGGTCCAAACCTTGCCGTCGTAAAACCAGACAGTTTTATCTTTTTCATAGTCGAGGGCTTGGGTAGAGCCCGGGTGAGGCTCGGGCACACCTTTGGGCAGTGCCGGCAGAGTCGCGCTCTCGTAGCTCTTCTTCTTGCCCATTTTTTTAGAAAATATCGTACTGCTTGGGGCGAGAGAGTATTGGGGCGAGAGAGTCTTGGGAGAGTCGAAATATGGTGAGTTCTCGGAAGTATTTGATTCGAAGTTGGTATCGTACTCTATCTAGAGATATGAGCGTATATGTGGACAATGCTGGAGTAAAAGTTTCGTAATGAAGAAGAAAGGAGGCATCTTCAAGGATGAATTTATACTGGGAGATGTTGGCAGCGACGATGAGGCCGACGAGCAGCGAGGACACGGTGGTGGAGCCTGCGTCACTATTGATGCCATTGAACTCGTCCCATCAAGCTGACAGGACAATGGGTGACGATGGACTTGACGAGCTTTGGCGAGCTTTGGCGAGGTGGCGAGGTTGGCGAGCTCGACGAAGCCTCGCGTGGGGGTCATTTTTGCTTTATCGAGAGCATCGTGAGATAGAGCTGACGAGAAGGTCATTTGAATTGAGAGAACGGGGTGAGGGCTCGTCGATATTGTGAGATGCTGCTCAGATGCGTCTCAGAATCAATGGGAGAAGTGGTGGCGGCCAGCCGCTCCTCAAGTCCCTTTGGCGGATCCATCACTTTGTTCTCGTATCCAATTCAACTTTGACAATGGGAAGAATGATTCTCAGATAGAGGCCTCGTTCTTCTTGAATTTCTTTTCTGATTGATCTTAGGGAGCGGCTGTATGGCGGCCTGTCAATAGATTGTCAGTTTGGCTGTCACCGAGGCCTCACTACCATCTGGGCAATGGGTCAAACTTACATTGATCTGCTCTCAGTATTGTACTGAATTTTGTTCCCTTTTAGTTGTATTTTGGGACGTAGGGACGATGTATTGATGACCAATATTAGGACTACACGGCCGGAAGATGATGGGTTGTCGTTCAAAAAGTGGCCTTGATATCCATTGAACTGCTCTCCGAATGAGGCTTTTTACTCTGAGTTTGGTTTTGGTGCAATGGTGGCATTTCTATCACTGTATTTGGCCCTACACATGCTGTAAAGAAGAGCTCAATTGTTGCTTTGGGCTTTCGGGAGCTGTGTTGCCAAAGCACAATTGTTGCCGCTTGATCTTTGCTTGTAAGTGAGTGGGGACAGGGAGGCTGCAGCTTTGGTGGGTCAACATCGCATCATATCTCTCTCGGATTCTATCCAAAACATGTGGAGCAGGGCGTCTAATCGAGTCTCCAGACTTTTCAAACTCCATTCAGTCTGCCATCAAAGGTCTTTAAAATTATTCCAAAAATATTATATTTAACCAAGTCTATTTGTTGTGCTGCGTAACACAGGATATTTGTTATAAAGAAGATAACAAAAAAAAATGTATATAAAAAGGTAAAGCGAGAGAGTGCAATCTATCCCAATTAAACCAAGAAATAAAAACACGAAATAAAAAATAAATCCAAAAATTATCTAAAAATAACGAACTAAAATAAAACACCAAAAAATATAAAATAAAAAAGTTTTCTCAGTGAAAAGTTTACAAAAAGAGCTCTCTCTTTCGAATCCCTTTAACCTCCATTTACATTTATCTATTTATTTATTTTTAATATTAACCTCTCAGCTACCGTTATACTTACCGCCGCCCCCCGGCCGCAACGCGTAACCGCGCGGCCTTGGGGTACGGTTATACCGTTACCCCTTTTTTCGGCGTTTACGAAACGTACACGACCGTTGACGGTGGATAGTTTTACGCCGGTTAACAGTTTACGCCCCCGTTTAAAGAGTTGTACCGTCGTAACTTTTAACGGTTCGTTATAGTTTTTTAATAAACGTAATTATATTATTATTAACGTGTCGGGTACTTTTATTTTTTTTTTTAATTAGTTTTTAATATTTATTGTTTTTATTTATACTTTTGAAACCGTTAATAATTAAATTATTAATATATTATTTATAACTTTTATTTTTATTAACGTCGTTAATATTTATAGTATTTTTAACTTTTACGTTATAAACGTTATTTTTACTTTTATTATTATATATACGGTTAACTTATAAATTAACGTTATATTTAACGTA
>WNYE01000033.1:0-137059 GCA_021396245.1 Sporothrix humicola
TTGGTCTGGGGGTTATCCGTGTGTCGACAAGTCGTTTGCCTGCTATATCGTGACGTGCTTATAAGCCGGATGATATCCCGGTGAATACGTTTTTTTTTTTTTTTTTTTTTTTTTTTTTTTTTTTTTTTTGGTTCAGTGTCCAGATACAAGCATTTAGACACATTTCTGTTATACGCGTCTACAAATGTCACCAATGAAGATGCCCTCGATACGACGCGCTGGAGTTGCCCTCCTTGCATTCGCGTCGGGCGTGCTCGCAGCGCCGTCACACTACAACAGCTACCTTGGTTGCCGTACCGCCACGGCCAATCCGTTGCAAGGCTGTCCAGAAGGTACCATTCTCGTGTCTGCCTGCAAGTCCCACGGTGCACACTTTTCCACCATCCAGTCAGCCATCCTCTCGCTGCCGGACGACGACTCCGCGCGTGTCATTCTGGTCTTGCCCGGCAACTATACGGAGCAGCTCAACATCACCCGCGCGGGGCCCGTCACGCTGCTCGGCCAGACTGAGCATCCCAACGACCAGTCCGCCAACGGTGTGCAGGTCTACTGGTCGGCCGCCGTCATCAATGCGTCGTACAGTGACAATGCGTTCACGTCCGTCCTGACTGTGGCACCGACGTTGGACGCGAGTCTGACGGGGTCGGGCCCAACGGGGTTTGCCGTGCCAGCTGATACGCCCTTTGGCAATGTGCGGTTCAGTGCGTACAACATTGATTTCCGCAACGTGTTTGCCGACTATGCGGCCGGTCAGTCGCTGGCGATCAGCATCAGCTATGCGAATGCCGGGTTCTACTGGTGCGGCCTGTACAGCTACCAAGATACCGTGAGTGAGCCCCCTCTCACAAATGTGGACAACTCTAACAAGCGCAGGTGTACATCGGCAAACTGGGCAATGCCTACTTTTACGAAAGCGAAATTGCTGGCGAGACAGACTTTTTCTATGGTAGGTCGTGCCCGTTCCGATCCATTCAAGGATATCGTGTTGACGTTTAGGCTTTGGCACGGCGTGGGTCCAGCAGTGCTCCGTCCGCCTGCGCGGTTGTGGCGGCGGCATCACAGCCTGGAAAGGCACCAACACGACCTTCCCAAATAAGTACGGCGTCTACATTTCTGACTCGCACGTCCAGGCCGCCAACGCGTCCATTGCTGCAACCATCCTCGGCAAGTGCTCGCTCGGCCGTCCGTGGAACGATTTGCACCGCAGCGTATACATCAATACAGAGCTGGACGGCAGTATTCTTCCGGCGGGCTACACGACGTGGAATAAGGCCGCGCCGTTTACGAGCGACTCCAGGTACGATAATGGCACACTTATGGCCGAGTACCACTCCTATGGCCCGGGCTTCAACCTGACGGCGCGGCTGGCTGGCAATGTTACCAAAGAGCTTTCGTCCGTGCAAGTCCGCCCGTACCAGACGCCAAAGGATGTGTTCATGACCCGAGAGGGGAAACAGCCCAATATTGACTGGATTGATCCTTTGGCGTACCCATGGTAAAGCGTCATGTATCTAAATGGATAAAGGATAAACAAGTGTGTATATTCCAGTTTACGAGGTATTATACTGTTGTAATAGGGCCACGGGCTCCTTTTCCTCAACGCGTGCTATGGCCGTGCGCCCCCATGGGGCTTCCGTTCGGGTTCACAGCTATGCGCTTCTCAGACACGAGTACCCACATACCGTTACGCCGCCCTTTTAAGACCGAGGGCAGGGGCCTGATCTTGCCTGCCTCTACGGAGGACATTGGTACAATCAAACACATTTACAATACCAACGGTTTCCGAAGTTGTTATCTTTTCTTTCCTCTTTACATTATCTTCTCTGTTTCTTAACATCCGGTTGAAGAGACGATTTCTGACGGTAAATACCTCGTACTCCGTTCAGACAAAGCCTGCCAGGCCATATGCGGACCAACGTGACCATCGAGAGAGACATAACAACAGGGAATGCGGACTGCGATACTATTCCACAACGGAATGCAAGAAAAGAAATTTTGACCCGTCGCCCACGGGGTCGTTCTACGTCCGTTCTAGGGCGTCTTTATATTCTCGCCCAGCTAAGTTTAAACTCCCTTCCTCATAAATAAAGACTACTATACGACTTAGATACAACTTTTTACCGTTAGCCACCCTTTTTATTAGAAAAAAAATCTTATTATTCTTCTTCTTCTTTTCATCAACCGTCCCTTCGATTGCCGTTTTATTCGTCTGCAATTCACTACCAACTGAACTCCTTGGTTCTCTATCGTTCCTTCTTTTTCTCACCTTCATCTACGTCGAATCTCTTTTATCTCCCTTCTGTTCCGTCCACGATCGACTTGAAATGAAAACCACACTACTGGCCACTCTCCTGGCCGGCGCCGGAATGGTGTACGCGGGCAGATGTAAACTAAGCGCGTCGTCGTCATCGATATCAGTTGTTTCATCCTTCTCATCGGTTTCAGCCTCTTCCTTCGCCTCTGTGTCTGCTACCTCCTCGGCCGCGCCCTTGTCTTCATCCGTGTCTTCATCAGTGGCTCTATCCGTTTCATCGTCGATTTCCGCTTCTGATTCCACCTCGGCTGCGCCCTCATCTTCGGCCTCTACTTCGACGTCCTCATCCTCGGCCGCGCCCTTGTCTTCATCCGTGTCTTTATCCGTTTTATCGTCGATTTCCTCTTCTGCCACCTCCTCGGCTGCGCCCTCATCTTCGGCCTCCACTTCGGCGTCCTCATCTTCCTCCGCCCCCTTGGCCTCGCCGTCCTGCACCGTGGACTCCAGCATCAACCTAATGTACGGCAACACCAACATCGGAACTGGTAACGGCTGGTTCTTTGCCAACGACGCCACCGCCGGCAGCGGCCATATTATTGGCACTTGCGGCGGCCCGGTCAGCGACTGCTTGTTGTACTTCAGCAACAGTGGATATACCTACACCATGGCCTTTAGCTACACACAGAGCACGATCGTTGGCAAGCACTACGTCTTCAGTGTCGACGTGTCCCAGACCGACAACGCGCCGACGCAGATCATCTTTGCCGCGGCGAACACTGGGGCCCAGAACGTTTTATACTTGACAACGGCCGGCGAGCAAGTGACGTGGACGCTGTCGACCACGGCGGTAGACGTCGAAACGGAGTTTTGGGTGGTGGGGGCATACCCTATGCCCCACGCGACGGTTCTGAAGTTTAACAACTTTGCCGTTTACGAGACGTGCTAAGGTGGTTGTGGTCCCTGGTCCACTAAGGGAGACTAGGCGAGACATGTAAGGAATAGTGTGAGATACGAACTGCTCGGGAGCGGCAACGTCTTGGTTTTCGTATAATGTTTATTAAAGAAGGCTCCATTATCGTCGTTTGTCTCCTGAATAATGTTGTGATTTGTTTGTATGAGGCCATAAACTTCGGCAGAAACACATGTGCAACGGTATACCGTGCACACGACATGGCGATGCTCGTACAAATGCGTAAACGACGATATATACATTGTTTTTGTATCACGCTGCAAAGGTATTGAAAACGAAAGGCCAAAAAGACGCAGCAAACACCACTACGAAAAGGAGAATATCGAAACAAGACGCTTTAGTGATAAGAGTTTCCAGTTCTAGTCTTTCCAATGCTCCAGGACAAGCCACAGACACGGCGTGGGCAGTGCGGCGTCGAAAGGGAAACCTCAGGAGAGTGACGGTGGTAAAAGTGCTTTTTTTTTTCTTTCTTTTTTTTTTGGTGCAATTTCCAATGTTTTGGGGGCGTTTGAAGAGAATCTTACCGCGATATCCCGCTCAACCTCTCAATATTCTGTAGTGACCAGAAGGACCATTGGTAAAAGCAGACGTGCCCGATTTTATTCGTTCCTGGATAACATGGACGAACATCACAGAGGATGCGACACCAAGTTCAGGCCATCAATGTTGGAGCTGTAGCGGGCGAATAGTCATGGTATCCAGTTTGGATCGCAATCTGCATAGGTATTTGCACCTATTGCGCGAGACTTCCTGCCTACGATGCAACTTGGCGGAAACCTATTTGTTGGCCTCAATGCTCCCATGTGTATATGCACCAATCCGATTCATTTTCCTAGCAGATGCGTTGGCAGAGAGAATTGTTGGCCTCAAACCTTCCATGTGACACACCAATCAGATTCATATTCGCACCGCCACTGAGTTGTTCGTTTGTGAGGCTCTGTTCTGTATTATGAATTGGTGTTCCATAGTGATTAAAGGGACCCCTCCTCCTTGCCAGTATACAAAACATTTTGCAAACTGATCACAGAACGGAACTTTTTAAGAACTTCGCATCAAAGTCGCATCTTGCAGTCAAAGCTTTCATCACGGACAATAATGGCGCAGTATCAACACTACATTCCTCAGTTTCTTCTGCGCAACTTTTCCCATCCCTACAAGCCACCAAAGGGAAGAGCGCCCAAGAAGAGGGGCAAATTCCACGGCAAGAGACGCCCGCACAGAGGTGACAAAGTACTCAATGTCGTGGACCTCACCTCCGACGAGCCCCAGTTGCTCGAGCAGCCTGTGTCTCGCTGGTTTGGCCAGGAAGACATGTACAAGGATATCGCTGATACCATAAAAAGCGACAAAGACGTGGAGCAAAAACTATCTCGGCTCGAGAGCGACACGGCAGTGATTCTCCAGAAAGTCAAGAAGGCCCAGGAAAACGGCGAGGCCGGCATATGGCTCACGCGGGTGGAGGTAATGAAGCTCCGAAAGTTCCTTTTCGTCATGAAGTATCGAGGACCAAACTTCTACGAAAAATACTTTTCCGAAGACCCTCAAACGTACGACTCAGAGGACAAGAACCTTCTCAGGGCCTACCTGGCCCACAGTGGAATGGCGCGGCCAAGGGACGTATGGTTGCACAATCTCCGCACCGTCCTAGATATCGATATGGATGCGGAGGACAAATGGATCACCACGCTTCCAAAACTTATGTTCCCCGCTGACGCACAGATGTTTCACTGGCATACCCAGGGCTCCTACATGGCATTTTGCACGCCCACCGAAGAACAAGACGAATTCATCCTGACGGATGAATGCTACAACGTCTTCGAGGGCCCTTGCAATGAAACTTACAGTGCCAAGACGGGCGAGTTCTTGGGGCTTGCACATTTGTCTTATCACGAGTTCGGGCCTGTATCCCCTCAACTTATCATTGTCCTCCGCAGTTTGACATTGCCCGAAGCACTTGAGGACACGAACCCTAACATCCGGAAAGCCCGCGAAAATAGGCAGAAAGGAGCAGCAGCGCAGTTTCCGGAACCAGATAGCGTCAAGTCCATCCTATCCGACCTGCCCGTAGCGAAAGCCAGAAACTCATATACAAGAGTCGTCGATGGCAGACTTGAGCTTGCGCCAGGCGCGTCGGAAACACGTTGCTCCGACGATCGGTTTTGCTTTCAGTTTTGGCCCATCTCTACACGGCATGTAGATACGATCAACTCGATCTTCTTTGACAATCTCTTGCGGTGCAAGAGTGTTGTGTACGGTTCGACCCCACCCTTTAAACGAACGCTGGAAGCGTATATGACCGCATCCGGGACCGGCTTCAAAACTGTCGACGCCGGAGAGCGTAAGGCCCGAATCAGCCGCCGCGCCTGTCTCGAGAAGCTGTCCACTGTGCTCAGGATGCTCGGGTCGGAGAGCGTGCCTGTATGGTCGAGCAAAGAAGCGGGGCAGAGCAAGCAATGCATTCAGTCTTTCGACGACATGTGGCTGGACACAATGAAGGCTGTCGTTGGCAACGGTAGCGATGGGCTCGTCCCAATATCCGAAACGACCTCATTTTGGCAAGCATACCATAAACTAGGTACGAATAGCCCAAGATTTGTTACTATGTTACTAGCTTTTAGTTTATGCTGACCATTAACCTATTCCAGGGGGGTCAAGTGCCTTGTTTATCAAAGACTTGGACCAGGCATGGAGACTTTTTAGGCTCTATAGGCTGGTCATTGCTTTGACCGAGAATTTCAACAACGATGTTGTTCGGAAACAAGCCCGTATGAATGTTTTGGATTTCATCGTCCAGAGCCACCCTAGACGCGTCTGGTTGTATGTGAAGCACCGGAGGTGGATGCTCTCAGACGAATACGCAATGCACCAGGCGTTCTACGTTGGTGCCGCTCCTATATTCGCCGCGAAGACAAAAGCACTATTTAAAACAGAGCCGGAGGATGACATAGTCATTAAGGGTGAGTGCTCCGTAACGTCTTCTACCATCATATATCATATTATGGGACATTAATGCGTCTTAGCGAAACCGATTCATCAATGGAACTTGTCTCAACTCATCATCATGGCGGCTACAATATCCCCATGAATAAAGAGGAATGTCCAACATTGGGTAGACTGTATGCTTCGATGTCTTGTCAGAAGGAAACAATGGGTTGACCAAAATGGTGCATCGAAGAGCAGGGTGAATTGGGGCCAAATTTCCTGAGACTAATTCAACAGCTGGTCCTTTGTACGTCCGCGTCCGGCCATGGACGTGGAAGATGACCGTTGTGTCCTGGGCCTGCTCGGCTGTCAGCTCTTCCACACCGCACAGGTGCACATGGAAGCCAGCAATGTTGATTGTCGTCCTGCTCGACCGCGGCGTGTCGTCCGCAAGGGCAAAGTTGGCTTTGGGAGGAGTCATAGTGTGTTGAAGGTGCGTCTGTGAGTATTTATTTTCAAAAGGATAGAATGCTGCAGGTAGAAAAGTCTGACGGGACACACACTCTGTGTAGATAAGACGATACGGAACACACGTAGACACCAACTAACACTTGTGATGCATGATAGATACTGCATGTGACTGTCGGCGTGCGGCTGTAGGGTGGCCTGACGCGATAGAACAGCGCGTCAAGCTCGAGCACAAAATTATGTGCTCCTGACAGGGGCGATCCGTTGACTTCCTGTAAGCTGGAAAGAGTCTCGAGTGTCTCGAGTGTCTCTCGTCTAAGCCATGATGGCCGAAATTTGTTGCAGGGCACCTCGTTTGTTGCCATTGGTGTATCGTAAACCGTGTATATGAGCAAATAAAACAATGCTATTTCAATGCTATGTTGATTAAAGACAGACATCACAACCTCGCATTCAGCCCCCTCCCCTTATGGCGGCGTGATCTCCGGAAAGGACGCCTTCAAAAAGTTCTTGCTGAACCGCGTCGCCTGCTCGTACGCCTTGTTGAAGCCGTCGCGGCCGCCGTAGTAGGGGTCCGAGATGATCTCCTTGCCGTCGCCGTCGGGTGTCGCGTACGCCCCGAAGAGCATCACCTGCGCTTTTGTTTTCGAGGGGTTGCGCTGCTGCAGCCGCTGGATATCGCTCAGATTCTGCTTGTCCATGGCAAAGATGTAGTCGAAGCGATCAAGATCAGAAGCCTGCAGGGTGCGCGCGCGGTGCGAGTAGTCGGTGATGCCGTGGGCGGCGAGGGTCGCCATTGTGCGGTCGTCGGGGTCGTCGCCGGTGTGGTAAGAAACTGGGGGAGTTAGTAGAGCGCGCGCACATTCAATCGGTTTCCTGGGGCTGGGGACGTACTTGTCCCACACGAGTCCACTTTAGACACACACGCGTTGTAGGGCTCCTTCTTGACCATGGCCTGGAAGACGCCCTCGGCCATGGTGGAGCGGCAGATGTTGCCCATGCAGCAAAAGAGGACGGCGATCTGGTCGGGCATGGCGGTGGTGGTAAGTAGGTGAAGAAAAAAGGAGAAGAGAGTTGTTGTGTTTCGTCTCGCTGTAGCTACCCCACGATCTTTTAGGCGGGGCGATTGGGGTGTGCGATAAGATAAGGATTCGGTGAGCCAAGGTGAGACGGGCTTACACCTGACTTACACGGCCAATTCTGGTTGTTTACAAACGTAAACACGACAAGAAAACATCAATTTCATTTGATTCATTCTTTAAGATTCCATTTTAGATAGATTTATTACATTCCTTTCCATTACTGTCGCATATTTCTACATTTTGAGTTCATTTTCTCGTAAGGCGGCCATGCGGTAATTGACCATCCACAACTGCTCCGTCGGCACCATATTTTAACCGGAGCACGACGTATTCGAGTCATGGCCTGACCAAGGAACAAAGTAAAATAAAACATAATTTTTAAAGAAGCAGAGTGATAACGCTTGGTATAATATTTGCCGCATCGATCTCACCCAGAGGAGTCGTCCAAGTACTGCTCACGTGACACTTGTCGTCTTACACAGGTTAAAGCAAAGACGAGAGATGTCATGTTGGATGGAATGAATAAATTGTGTGACTGGTTTTTAATGCTGGATAATTCATAGATAGCATATGGCAAGCATGGCAGGAATCGCATACAGGCATTGGTAAGTTGAACGGTGCGTGTTGTAAGAAATGCCGCATCGCCAGCGTCTAGACACACCACTGAACCATGACACGTCTTGAGACTTTACTTTTTGTTTTTTGTAGAGCAAAAAAATCAATGACAACTGTAATGGTAATAGATAATAATGTACAACCAAGCCAAAAGAAAAACAGAAAACCCCTTTTGGAAAAAATTAAATAGGTATGAAGAGAACAGAAGTGGTCACAACGGAGTTGTGGCCTCAAAAAAGTTTTTGTGCGTCAAAGAGACACACGGATTAGATTAAGCTCGGAGCGAGCTGGGAGAGCACAGCTGCGCACTGGCTTAGAAGGCCAGGACGTAGGCGGCGCCGAAAGCGGCAATGCCAGCCAGGCCGGCGGCGACGGAGCGCATGCTGGCGCCAGCAGTGACGACCGAGGTGGGGGCGGACTGCGTTGTTAGCGAGGAGCAATTAATCTGAATAGAGTGGGGAGAGGACATACAGTGGTACCGCTGCCGGAGCCAGTGCCGGTGGTGCCGTTGTGGCTGCCGGAGCCGGCGGTGGGCTTGTTGGCAGTGTTAGTGGAGGTGGTGCAGGGAGCAGTGGAAGTGGCAGTGGTGACAGCCGTGACAACAGTGACGCCGGTGGACTCGGCGTCGGAGCCGGAGGCACCGGCCGAGCCAGAGGCGGCAGCAGAGCCAGAAGCAGAAGCAGCAGCAGAACCAGAGGGGGCAGCAGAGGCAGAGGCAGAGGCGGCGCCAGAAGCAGAGGCGGCGGCCGAGCTGGCAGCAGCAGCGGAAGAAGCAGCAGCAGCGGCCGACGACGAAGCACCGGCACCGCCAGCACCTTCACCGGGAGCACTCACCGAAGACGCAGCAGAAGAGGCGGCCGGGGGAGCGGCAGCCGAGGAAGTGGCGGCGGCGGACGACTGAGCGGCGGGGGCCGAGGACTGGGCAGCCGGGGCCGAGCTCTGAGCGGCCGGAGCCGAGCTCTGAGCAGCGGGGGCAGAGCTCTGGGCGGCGGGGGCCGACGACTGAGCAGCGGGGGCAGAGCTCTGAGCAGCCGGGGCAGACGACGAGGCGCTGCCACCCGAGTTGGCGGTGCCGGCAGGGATGGCGTCGCCGACATCAGCCTGCTTGCCCGACAGAGGGGTGGTGGACAGACCGCAGGCCGAGGCGGCCGAGGTCAGGGACGAGCCGTAGTACTTCCAGATGTCCTGGTTGTCGGGGCCGGCGCACTGGAGGCAGTTGGCGTAGTCGGTGGTGAAGGCGTTGCTGGAGCAGACATCGCCGCCAGCCTGGACCTCAAGGATAGCCTGGCCTGCAGCGAGTTAGCGAGTGAGCGAAGCGAGCGAGCTGGCTCGAGAAATCGAGCGAAGCGAGGACAAAGCGAGCGGAGAGAGGACCAAAAACTTACCGCAGTTGTCGTGGCAGTTGTAGGCGGGCGAGCCGGGGGACAGATCGGCACGGGCAGCGATGCCGGCCATCAGGGGCGAGACGGCGGTGGCAGAGGCACCAGCGGCGAGGGCGCCGGCGACGAAGACCTTGGAAGCAACCATTTTGATGTTGGGGTGTTGTTGGGTGGTATAAACGAGAGTGTTTAACGAAAGGCTGGTGAAAGCAGGTGAAAGCTGGAAACAAGAACGAAACGAGTGGAGGTGAGTGTGAGTGATGAAGAAAGAGAAAAGAAAAAAAAGAAGAGAAGAAAAAAGCACATGAAAGACGCCGAGACGGCGAGCTTATATCTGTGCAGACGGGAGGGACGGGGAGATCGAGGAGACCAGGAAAGGAGGCGAGACCCAGAAGAGAGGACCCAGAGACCGAGAGACCCAGAGACCCAGTCTGGTCTGTGTACTCGCAAGTCTGGACCTTGGACTTGGGCCAGACAAAAGGAACCGCAGCATGGACCAAGACCAAGAGACAAGGACCACAACAAAGCTAGTAGACAAAGCCTGGTTCAAAGAAAAAAAAACAAAGCTGGACAAGGACGCCGGCCTGGGCAGACACACAACCCAGAATGCAAGCCATGTGGGGGCCTCAGGAACAAGGGGGAGCTCTGCTCTTGGAAGACCATGTCCATTGGTGCATCGAGGTTGCTGTGTGCATGATGAGCTCTTCTCGCTCATCACTCTAGTGGAGAGCTCAAAGGAACTTGCAAATGTGCGCGTCGGCCCTACGAGATGGTGGACTACGCGCGGGAATTTTCATTTTTCTCTTTTTTTCTTTCGTTTCTCATCTCTCGATCTCGTTCACGAGTAGACCATCACGAACTTTTGTCTAGATCCTTTCCAATTTCGTTTGCCACAGTCGCGCCTGGCTATTGTTTGCTTGGTACCGCTAACCCTCCCGTGAAGTGCCTTATTTTCTTTTTCTTTCAGAGAGAACACCCTTCAAACTCATATTCAAAATGAGCTTCGAGTCCGCCGCCTTGGCGCATGCGTCATCCCCTATTTCGGTGTTTTTTCAGAAGGGGGAGACTCGGGAAATGTATGGTCAACTATGGATAGCTTTTTCCAATAATAATATCAGAATGGTGTGGACGGGTACAAGGAGGCGAATGGGGCTTGAGAGTCACAATCGACAAAGGTGACTGTGTGGAGGGTGTCCACTACCCACAGATTTCTCTCCGTAGCCGCTCTTTGCTGTTGGGGCTGCATGACTTTGATTTTATCAGATGTACTTTATCAATCTGCATTGGGAATGGCCATATTTGATTTTTCGAGCTTGCATCTTCACTGTTGTTGTCCACCCTCCTAATCGAATGAGTCGTTAACGGATACGAAGATTGAATATGGATTTACGGATTTGGAGTTGGAGCTGTAGCTGGAGATAGCTTCTTGCAAGTCCGAGTACTTATGCAGCAAAATCAAGAAAATCATCTCATGTTTTCCTATTCCGGACAGTCCACGTCCTTTCCAAGCATCCAAAAGAGGACCCAAGCATGGCGGCTCGTTATGCAATACAGACTACATCCTCCAGGCAACTGACAACTGCATTGGCGTGGAGTACGGAGTACATCATCACGAAATATGAAAACAGGAGAAAGGAAGAGACGTTGCAGCGGCTGCAGCGACAACCACGGAAAACACGGAAGGATGGAGACAGGCAGGCAGGCAAGAAGGCAAAAGGCGAGTGGGAGGCATGGGCTGTCGCCTTTGCGGCGGATTAACCGAAGTGATAGAAATGCAATTCTGGGAACATGCTCGAGTCGAGTCTCCATTAAAACGACTCCGGCGAACGATGGAGTCGTCCCACCGCTACGACTCAATATACTTGGCATGCCAAGCGGCTGTGGCCGGTGCAAGTCGAACAACCAGGTTGTGCTCAGTACTGTGTAGTAGTTGTGGCTCGTCTTCTTCACTGAACGCTGAACGCATAAGCGTGGCGACAAGGAGCGGAACGGACAGAAAGAAAACGGTTAGGCTAGGCTTGGCCGGGGGCAGGCAAAGTCGAACAAGTCTTTTTTGTCTTTTCTTTCTTTTCTTTTCGTCCACGCGGGACTCCACTTTGTGGGTGACCTTCTTCCAGCGTGGGTCCTTTTGGGTCCTCGATCTCAAGGTTAACTGCAAGGTCGGCAAGGGTGCAAGACCTGAGTCGAGTCGGCACGACGGCATCCAACAATGCACCGTCTTCCTGTCTTTCCGCCTTTTCTTTCTCATTCTTACTCACGACGACACCCTAGAACCGTTTGGCCGTCACCTTGGATAGGACGGACACAAAACCGTGAAAGATCATCGCTTATGGCCAGGCCTTTGCATCCGATGATCCCTCTGGATATTCTCCTCTAACAAACATGGGGTGTCGATCAACGAGCTTCCTGTTGAAGGACATCAAGACTCTAAATTTATCACCAAGTTACTTCACATCATTAATTAACACAAAGAGGGTGGTGTAATTAACAGCAATTGAAGATTCACATCCAATACTTCACCTCTTCTCCCTGCTATGTCTCGGTGGGGGTTCTTCGGCAACTGTCTTTCAGAGACATTCTTTCTCGGCCTGCGATCTCGGAGTCTTATTCCACGGCTTTTCCTCCCTTCCCTTTCCCCTTCTGTCTGCTCCTCTCTTCTCGCTCTCGCCTTCCATTAGGTAACGTCCTTGAGAGAAAGTGACCGAAACCATGAACAGCAAGCGAGCTACGAAAATGTGGAGGGTGAGAAGCAGAAGGAGAAAGAAGAAATAACCACAAAAAAAAAAGGAGGGGCGCACGAGGGTGGGTGAGAAGTTTGAACGGAGAGACAGGGAGCCAGGGTCGTATGTACCAGCCCACCCTGGCCCTTTTGCCAGCCATTCCCCGCTGAATGTCGTTTTCGCAGTCTCTCCCTCTTCTTGTCTGATCATCTGATAATCTGATAAGATTAGATCGAACAAAGAGACAATCTTCCAGCCTCTGTCGACTTTGTAATTTTTACGAAATGAAGAAATAGCCGCCCACTTTTTGTCGTCTTTCTTTCTTTCTTTTTATTGCTTCCGATGTTTCTTTTTCTGGCACTTTCTGTAAAATTCTTTTCGATGGCACTTTTTTTCTCTTTTCTTTTCATTTCATTCCATATTTGCCGCAACCATGCCGAACCGAACATTGACTGCCACGGCCAAGACACGCTCCCAAAGACCTTTCTAAGCTGATCACGGACAGGTGACAGAGCTACAGAGTCACTACAAAGTCACTAACCAAAAAGCTACCACCAGGTCTCCACACCACCTTTCTCTTCATCAGAATCCACTTTCATCAGATAACGAAAACTTCACCACAACCCGAACCACCCCATTTTCGTCTCCATTGGTCTCCATTTGTCTCCATCGTCGAGCTTCAGCCACTCACAGCCAGTAAACACCGCAACCGATGGAGCTTGCCAAGACGACTCGTGCGAACCCTCGCGAAAAGAAGAAGAATAGGGAAGAAAAGGGTAGCAAGCTGCAAAATGAGGCACGCAAAAAGAAAAATAAGAAGCTGACAGCTGGGGCCAAGGTAAAGCAGACGCCGACTGTTCCGTCCTGTCTCTCACAAACAACTGTGAGAGACTCAAAGTATCTTTCCGTTCTCCGTTGCGTGGAAATACACCCTCTCAAACCCCTACAAGAATACTGTCCTTGAACCCCACGTCTTTGTCAATAAATCCACCGAGTCCACCTCAGCATGTTTATTCCGGCCATTGATCCACCCATTGATCACAATTGTGGCCCAATTGTCCCCATAACCCACGTTATGAAGCAATTCTCGCGAGACAACCCTTGCAAGCCCACCCCAAATCGCAAATTTTAACAGAAAATGGGCCCAGACTACTGAGTGCAATGCCGCCTTCCGTGATCGTATTCTCCATCCCCGTCTTCATCACCATGTCAAATGTAACTTGTACATCCCTCGTTCTTCTCCTTTGGTCGGCCCCCCCGCTGATCAATCTTTATCTGATCCGAGCGAAAAGTTATCTGATCAAAATTATCAGATCAAAAGCATTGATCATCACGAAGACGACTCCAACAGAAATAAGACTGCAACCAGCTGATGCAGGACCCATCCAGTGGATCGCCCAGCAGGCCGTCCTCTCTGCCACCATCCTAGTTCGGACACCGCCGCCGCATCGGCGCCTACATCCCTACCACAGTACACTTTCTGAGGATCTTCTGAAGACCTTTGAAAAGCCTGTCCAGCCACGAGGACAACCAAATCCCCCAGTTTCTAACGTGCCCACTGTCACCTCTCTCTCTCTTCTCCTTTCTCTCATCACCGGTGATCGCAAAGCGCCGAAGAGCGTCCATCTTCATCCTACCTAGCACTTAATTTCTACAACATAAAATGGTTAGCAGTGAGATGCTACACAACCTTCTTTTATTTACTCGTCATGTTTACAGCCTACCATCCTCCATGCTATCGTTATCAATTGTATGTACTTTCTTCACCGTATTTGTCGGATTGGGCCACCTGCAGGGCCGCGCAATAGCTTGCCGTCGTACGTCGTAGATGCAGGACATCCGGCTCCGACATGTGTACCTTGCTGGTTCACGATCTAACGGGTAGGTGGTGAGGCAGTTGTTGCATCTCCAACGTTTACTGAGAATAAAAACGACGATATATTCATCCCCATCCCCCGATTGTCCAAAGACCCACGACAGGTAAAAAGAGAAAAGAGGACCACCTTCCCCGGTAGGAAGGTGGGAGAAAAGGACCTTTGGGAAGGAGCAAAGACAGAAAGAAATTCAGGGAAGACCAAGCCTGCCCAGGATGCCCAGACAGCCCGTTGCTCAGAAAACAGAAGAAAAGAGGGACACCACGAGCGCTATGGCCTGTGAGTGACAGGTGCGGCCGGCTCTTTTTGACCTACGGCCTGGGCCAGATGCCTTGGCCCTTGCTGTTTGTCTGTGTTTATTATCTAACGCTGGCTCCTTGGTGTCGGTCTCGCACCCCGGTATCGCTTTCCCTTCTCTTCTCAGTTTGTTTTTCAGCTTTCCGCTCTCCCGCACTCCCGCACTTGGACACTTCAGCCCATACGTTTTCCTCCCATATTTCAGCCTTCATCACCTCGCTTGCATCACAACCAGAGAACATTTGCAAGCCACTTATTATTTGTTGCACTTTCATGTTCAATATTGTTTTCAAAAAGTCCTCTTCATAACATACTGTCCTTACGCCTTGCCCTCGATACAACACAAAGGACCACAGCCTGGTTGCCATGACACACTGTTACCACATTTTCTCGAGAGCTCCCTAGACTTTTGCCTGCCCTCTGTGTGTCCTCGGTTTCCGCACCTGCCTCGCTCGGCGTTATCTCCAGCGTTGTCGGTCGCGTTCCCAGTACACAGACAGTAGCTTTCCTTCACCAGCCCCTCCACTCGCAACCAGCCTTCCTTACCTCTCCTTGGGTCGGCCAAGACTTGCTACATCCCAGCTTTGTCCCAAACAAGACATGGTCGTGAGCGCGTGCGTCTGTTAGTTTTTTGTAGTCTCTTTGTAGTATTTTTGTAAGTTTTGTTCGTGCTCGACTTCTGGTCCACCCAGGTCCTCGTCAACTCCACTTTCTAAAAGTCCAGTCCGTGGAGCACCCACTCCTGCCCACTCAGGCCAATCCACCCGACGGATCTGATTATTGCACAGAGACTTTCTATTCCCCTCGCTTTCACTCTTTCTTGCTCCGCTCGTTTTATCAGATTCTCTTTCGAGGTGACTTTGGCCTCGTCGTAACCACGGCCATGCCCACATACACGTAACCATACTGATCAAGCTTGCCTTTCCCAGCAAAGAGTCTGCATGTGAAGCAGACCTCGTGCTTTCCAACTTAGTTTTATGCTTATTTTGTCGTCGTGTCTCCAGCCTCGTCTTGACGTCCTGTGTTGAGCCTCAGTATTCAAAAATCAAAATCAAACCCAGAGTACGTCGTACAAATTCAAAGATCTGATAAACTCATGAGTGAATCATACTCGCTCTCGTTCTCACCCACCCACCCACTTTCCAAGTCGTACTTTATCTTACTTTTCACCTTCCCTGCCGTTAACAACGCAACACCAGACGGGGGAAGAGAGTCTCCACGTCTCTCGACAAGTCTGTCTTGGCAGCATCTGCACCCTCTTGCCACCACCACTTTACTTCTGTTTTTCACTCTTTTTCATGCCCTTTTCATGCCCTCTTCTGTCTTATTGTCTTGGCAAAGCACCATCACCACCCACCACCGGCCACCCAAAGTGGAAAACAACAGGCCACCCGCGTGAACTTGTGTGCAAGTCTCTCTCTCAAGTCCCCATTTTCTATCCACGTATTGATCCCGTACCCACGGCCATAGCCTGCCCAGCGGAGCAAAATGCACAATGCGGCGGCATCCATCCTCCATCCTTGTCTCTTTTTGAAGAAAGGGCTCTATTTTTTGTGACCAAGTGTCTTGGCACAGGATATCGTGGGTGGGTGGGAGGTGGGAGGATAGGAAGGTGGTTGGGTCAGAGACAGACGGGAAAAGGAAAGAACAGTGTCCGAGGTCAGTCACGCAACTTCTGTCCTCGACATATCCCGCTCTGTCTCTGACTCTCTCGCTCTTTTTGACGCACATGGCGCACATGGCCAGGCCCTATCTGTTGCCGACGGCCGAGTAGGAGTAGGAGCCAACCCGGTTGCTCGTTTTTGCCAGTCTCTTGCCTTTCTCGTTTACTCGTTCCGCTGTTGTCTCTTGTTTTTTCTTTTCTTTTTTTCTCGTTGCGTTTTCTAGTATCTCTTGGCTGTCTTGTCCTCTTTTTTTCAGCCTGTGCCTTTTGTCTTCCTGCCTATTCTTTCCACCTTTCCGATATTTTGACCTATCGCCGCTGCCCTTTCGTTCTGTACCTTCGCCTATTTTCCCGTGTCTTGTGCTCCTACTATTCTGTATCGGGTCCCAGCCTTCTTTTGAAAATTCTCGTGCCCAACTCTCGTTGTCTTTTCTTCACTTACACTTGCACTTACACTTCCGCATAGTCCCATACTGAGCAGTCCCTTGTCCCACTTGGTTTACTCTTTTTCACTCTTTTTTTTTCTTCGGGTCGTTTTCTTTGGGTCAGTCTACCACTCGTATCCATCCATTTTCATTTCCATTACCATCCCGTGGGTAGTTTTGTTAGTCTAGTCGTCTGGATAGTCTGGGTAGTCTGATAGTCCCGTTGTCAAGTCGTCCCTATCGTCCCCATCCTCGTTCTCGTCCGTCTTGATCGTCGTCTATATAACTTTGACAGGGCAGCCGCAGCCGTCCTCGCATCCGTCCTGCATATCACATCTCATCCTCATCCATATTATATTATACCCAGAGACTTGTCTCTTCTCTCTTCTTTTCTCTTTCTCTACTCCTATATACCCATCTCTCTTCATCTCTTCCTCTCACACACCCGCACAATGCGTTTCTCTACTCTGATTTCTGCCACGGCCGCCATGGCCGGCGTGGCCCGTGCCGCTCACGGCGACGGCGAGGAGGGCAGCAGCATGGGCCCCGTGGCGTTCCTGTGGCCCGATGACCGCAGCTGGTCGGCCACCGCCGACAACATCGGCCCGTGCGGCAGCTACGACGGCCCCATCAACCGGACGACGTATCCTCTGGGTAAGTTGTGTCCTCGCCTCGCGAGGCTCGCAGAGCCTTGCGATAATACTATTTTTACTCAACTATTTCTCTCAAAAATATGTGCTAACTCCAACAGACCAGGGCTCGGTTGCTCTGTCGATCGCCGACGAGGCCTACAAGATTGCCTTTTACATTGCCTTTACCAATGGTGAGTGCAGATCGCCCTATATTCAAAACGAATTCCTGGAACGCCTACTAATCTGCCTGCTACGCATCCAGACCCCAAGTCCCAGACCGAGTTCCAGGAGCAGGTCGTCGGCAACGTCACCGAGGTCGTCCCCGGCCACCAGTGCTACAAGATCGAGGACCTGCCCGACTCCATCAAGGCCGGCACCAACGCCACCATCCAGCTGCAGTACTGGGCCGTCTACGAGGGCGAGAACAACAACCAGAACGAGACGTTCTATGCATGCGCCGACATCACCTTTGTCGAGGCCGCCGACTTCACGGGTTCCGTCCCCTGCTTCAACGTCACCGCCTCCGAGTTTGACAGCGGCTCGTCGACCACCACCACCGCCGCCGGCTCGGCCGCCACCACGGGCTCGTCCACCGGCTCCGGCTCCGGCTCCGCCACTACGACGGCTGCTTCGGGCTCCTCGTCCGATAACACCACTGAGAAGAAGGGCGGCCTGTCCGCCGGCGCCAAGGCTGGTATTGCCATTGGCTCGATTGCCGGTGCCGCCGCCATCATTGCCATTGGCATCTTTATCTACGCCCGCAAGCGCCGCACCGGCTACCTCGAGCGCCGCCGTGCCAGCAAGATCAACGCGCCGATCCCGCTGAACAAGCGCAACCCAGAGTCGATCACGTCGGCATAAGCGGGTGCGGGTGCGTAGCAAACAAAAAATAACTAAAAACACAAACTAAACAATGGAGGGCATAATGGAGATAAAAGGAGGACAGAATGGATCTTGGGCAGATTATAGGACGACTATAGGATCACGACCGGATCATGTGTAATGACTTAGCGAAGAACCCGTACGATGCACGTTTGTAATGAAACGAGAATCAAAGATATACCACACACTACTTGCTGTTCATGAGATGAAATATCCTAATACACAAGTGTTGCACAGTTATGACACAGCGACAATATAGTCCAGCCTTACCGTCGTATGACCCGAGTAACTCAAAATGAAGTGCAAAGAATATGAAGGTAGCCTGAAAGCACGCCATGTTGCACAATTATTTGTACGCAGTTTATCTTATTATCCACGATAGTCCTCCAAGAGTCTCTTTGTGGCTGCCGTATCTCTCGTTTGAATATAGATAGACGATAGGAGCCCGTATGACTTGCATGTGTGATGTCACAAAAATAAGGAAATTAGACGGTACATCCGTTTTGTAGAATGTTCTATTGAATCTAATTTTTTATTGAATTCTGTTTGTAGAATCATTGTGCTCTTCTTATTCTTCTATCCTTTTTTAAAAAATAATTTGATTAATTTCGGGACGATTCGTTGTTTTCCGAGAAAAAAAAAAAAGAAAAAAAAAAAATGAATTGAAATGAACCCAAGAAAAAATAAAATTGGGAAAAAAAATTAAACACGTACAGTGATACGTTCATAAACAATACCTCGCAAAGAAAATTGTCCACATTGATCTTTTCCTTCTTTTCTTTTGTGTTCTGCGCCTATGTACGTGAATATGCGGCAGTTCTGCAAATCGTACAATGGTGTTTACACAGTACAAATGCGTGCTGACATACACAGATAGCCACACTAGCGCGCTGCATGCAACGTCACGATTAGATACGACTTACACCGTTCGCGCGATATTATTCGTCAATTAGATTGAATTAAGATTTTAGAAAGTAAATTACTCTGTACATTATATTTTCCTTCTCACCCTACAAACGCTCGCTCAAGGTCTCGAGCATCAGCCGCTCCTCGGGACGCAGGAACATGCTCTCGGGCACGACGACGCGGTTGCGGGTGATGACGATGCGGGGGCGGTTTGCCTGAGCGTTGGACGGGACCGCTGTGAGAGGCTGCGTGTTGGAGGGCGTGCGGGTGCGCGTAAACGTGACGTGGCCGGCCTCGGGGTCGGCTTCGTCGACCTCGCCCTCGCCCTCATCCTCGATGCCGGCACCGGACGCGACACCTTCCTTGTCGTCGTTGTCGTCACCGCCGGCCTTTTCCGTGACGGTCCTGGCTCCGCTCGAGGAGGAGTGCGCCGACTCATTGCTGTGACCATGGCCGTGGTGAGTCCAGAACTGGCCGACCTCTTCGGGCGACCACCAGTAGGTCGGGTAACGGCGCTGGATGTTGTTGATGAGCAGGGCAATGGCCTGCATGAGGACGGAGCCAAGGAGGACGGCGGGCACCAAACGCCAGCCAATATGGAAAGCGTTGTCGTCCGTCACGGCAATGAGTGCGGTGGCGCCGGCCGGCGGGTGCACCGTGCCTGTCAGGGCCATGATGGACGTTGCCGCCGCGCAGGCAATCGACGCCGCCAGCCACCGCAGCTGCTCGAACCGGACAGCAGGCAAGAGCGAAAAGAGGCGCGTGACGGCGACGCCAATGATGGACGAGAAGACTTGGCCGAGCACAGCATTGCGCGGTTGGGCGAGCGGCGACTCGATGGCGTAAAACTCGAGGACGGCCGCCGCTCCGAAACTGCCAATGGTGGTGACGCCGCCATCGATGCCGGCAAAGGCGGCAATGTGTGCGCCGACGACGTTGACGACGGACACGCCGCAAAAGACGCCGATGAAAGCCCAGGCAATGACGATCAGGTTGCCAATCTTGCGGGGTGGCGGATTTGATGGCGGTGGGCGGTACCCCAGGAAGTGGCGGGCGGGCTGTGGTAGACGGGGCACGACGGACGGGAAGATGAAGCGGTTGAGGTAGGCGTCGATGTTGAACTGCCAGGCCTCGGCCGTGAAGAAGGAGGGCCGTTTCGGCATTTTGGGGGAGGAGGTGGACGGAGGTCCGAGAGATGTCGGGATGAAAGATGCAATGTTTGATGTATTCGATTTTTGTTGTCGATTCTGTCGGTGGCGTATATTGATGTCTTATGCTCGCCGCGTCTCCTGGGTCTTGTCAGCAGCGTTGTACGTCGTACTTTGGCGTGTAATCGATTGTAGTCACTTGTCGATGTGCTAGTTGGATCCCAGGCTACCGGGATGATTTGTAGGTGTAGTCTGATGGTTTCTTACCATGGTTATGCTATGTGCTATGCGACAGAATTATTTGTTTGCACTCTCCTTTTGAGGCAGCTTTGACCGAGGACGTTGTATCGTGAATAAATCCGAGACACTGGATGGAATATGGTGATGACTGATACACGTCGGACTGGACGAATGGACAAATTGAGATTGGGATGGAAATTCTGGTTGGAGGTATGGGGGTCTGGGTCTTTTTGGTCTTCTTCCCTTTCCCCTCACAATGATCGTTGGAATGACAGCAAACTCAAAGTAAAACGAAATTGCAGTGTCTGTGTTGTCGTTTTTGTCTTGCTTTTCTTTTCGCAAGGACGTTACTCGGCATTCGGTGTCAAAGGGCAAAAAATGTCAGGGTTTGCGGCGGAAGCAGTGGATTCGGGCGGATGTTCAGTGGACGTTGCCTCTGTTCTTGCCGTATTTGGTGTGCGGGCGTGCGGACGGCCAGGCCCGCTTAACAGCAAAAAGATGGGGTAGCGATTTAGCGCGAGGAGACGGCCGGCAAGGACGGTGGCAGATGATGGCAGGTGCGACTGGTGACTGTCTGGAGAAGTCCTCCGTAGCGCGTTGGAAATAAGGTTGGACGTTGAATGGCGATGGGAAGGTGATATACGACGTATCTGAGAGCGAATGTCAAACGAAACAAAGAAAAGCTTGTCATGAACAAGAAAAAAGAAATGCAAAATAATCAACGCGAATGACGAAAAATAAAAATACGGAAGACGAATAGAGAAACTGACGAAAAACGACGAAAAACGACGAAAAGAGGTCGACGCCAAGGATTGCATCCCCGCGGAGCCTGTCTTTTTTTGTCCTTTTTGTCTTTTTGGAAGATTCCAAGTAGATTCCGTCGTTGGCACCTCTTCTCGCCCTTTTTCGACCATTTCCGACTATTTTCACTATTGGCTAAGATGGCATTTACAGACTTTGCCGTTGTTCCTCCACTAACTGACATTCAAGTCAGCTCTCTCAGGAAATACACAGGCATCGTTGACGTCTCACCTCGGAATGGACGGCCGACTAGCAAACTCTCAATACAAAAGACGCACGCCGCGGACATGCTTTTTGCATGCAGAGTTTTGTCGCCCAACAATCCCCATTAAAGACGGGTCCTCTTCTGTTTCTGGTTCTCCCTTTCCTGACCTTTCCAGCGGACAGTAGCGGACAGCGGACTCTAGTATGTATTTACACGGGTCACTCCAAAACAACAAACCCTGTACGACACGATCTTACCGGCACGTTGTAAGATGCACACAAACACTCAAACACACAGAACTGTCTGTTTCTGTCTGTGTCTGTGTTCTGTCTGTGTCCTTGTGTTCATCTTTGTCCGCTGCACCGGAGATGTCAATTGTGACAGTCACGTCACGTGGAAACATAACATCTGTCTAAACTGTCTAAGCCCCGGTAGCTCTGCAGCCCCTTGTCAAGGGACGGTAAAATCTCATAAAAATACGTCCGTATTACGTACAAAAACGTTTTTATTACGTACAGACCGACATTCTTCCGCAACAAACTGTTGGTCTTTGGTCCACCATCAAAATGGTTTGATGGCAAATGATGAACGTGCCTTTTTCAGAGGATTGCACAAAATGACAAAATGCCGAGAAAGCCACACGAAATGACACCATGACCACCCATCCCAAAAGAATGCGTCGTAACAGGATGCCGAATTCCCGTATTACAGAGGGCGGGCCAATGTCAACATTGACGCGTCGAAGGACACACCTTGATGACCAAACACCTGGTAGGAATACATGGCATCACGAACTGTAGATGATTCGGAGCAATTTCGATTGATTTATTAGACACTCGATATATATTTGAAGAAAAAAAAAAGAAAGAATAAAACCAGCATCAGTGGTTGTTGTCATCGTCAATCGCGCCAATTTCATCGTCGTCGTCAACGCCTTCATAACCATCGTTGTCATCGTCATCATCGCCTCCACCTGCACCAGCGCCATCCCCAACGTTGTCGTTATTGTCTTCAGCAGCATTTGCCTCATTGGCATCTTCCGGGCCTTCTTGACCGGCATCACCATCTGCAACCTCGTTGTTGTCCACAGCTTCAACACCATCAGCAGCTACCTGAGCGGGCTCCTCACTACCTTCACCAGCACCATCATCTTCCTCACCAACCTCCTCGCCCTCGTCGTGGATCTCCATCGTCTCCGGATCGTACTCGGGGTAATCTTCTTCGTCATCATCGGCTTCACCAGCTTCAGCATCAGCAGATCCAGCAGGTTCGACAGGCTCCGCAGGTTCTTCGTTCTCCACAACAGCATTAGTCTCGGCTGGGGCAGGCGAATTGCTGCTTTCACCAACTTCCGCAGTAGCAGCCGCCTCAGCATCAGGAACCTCCTCTTCATCAGGGGTGTTGTCTAGGTCCTCTTCGTCGGGGATGTTGTTGACGTCCTCATCACCTCCAGTGGCAACTTGGGCACCATCAACTTTGTCCTCGGGAATGTTGTCGAGGTCGTCTTCTGGGATGTTGTCCAGATCCTCACTGTTTTCATCTGGCACAGCATTGATGCCTTCAACGCCTCCTGCCTCGTGAGTTGGCTCGGCATTGATGCCACCAGTCTCAACTTCGTCGGGAATATTGGCAGGATCTTCTTCATCCGGGATATTGTTGAGATCGTCGTCGTCAGGCTGGACACCCGGTTGAGTGTCGTGCTGGGAGATGCTGTGGCCAACGCCACCATTTGTGCTCCCGTTTCCAGGCTCATCTTCATCCGGAATGTCGTTGGGGTCTTCCTCGTCAGGGATGTCGTTGGGGTCCTCCTCGTTGGCGGTTCCTCCTGGCTGAGAGTCATGCTGTGTGGCGTGTTCGCCGTGACCATTTCCGCTCTCATGGCCCATATCGTCCTCGTCTTGGACATTGTCAAGGTTCTCATGGTTGGGGTCGTGGCCGGGCTCATGATCTGGGTCAGTGTTGGGATTGTGTCCAGCCGGATCACTCCCAATCGTGTCGCTTCCAGCTGTGCCATGTTCAGTCGGATCGTTTGTGTTGGTTGGGCCACTCGAAGTACCGCCGCCCATGGTCGGGTTCACTGCAATGGTCGGGCCAGATACACCACCACCAGTGTGCCCACCATGGCCGGCATCATTGCCGTACGCAACATCCCGAGTGCTGTCCATGGCAGTGTGGTTGTTGCCTTGGTTGTTATCATGTTGGCCAGGACCTGGGCTGGCACGACCGTCGCTGTCGTACCCACGGTCATGGTCACGGTCATGGTCACGATCATGGTCACGATCATTGCGATCATCATGACGGTTGCGATCGCCACGGTCATCACGGTCATTGTCATAACGGCCATTGTCATAACGGTCCTCCCGATCACGACTTGTGTCGCGGTTGTGGCTGTCATTCTGGCTCACACTGGACATGTCCCGAGTACCACATCCGCCAGTAGCTGTATTTGACGTCGACGTGCCTGTGTTGGTATTGTTGGAAGTCCCACCACCACTCTTGACAGTTGTGTGCGCCGGTGCCGAAGCCAGCGAGCTCAGCAGTGCACCTCCAAGTGTGGTATTGTTGGAGGCCGGGGTCGACACGGACCTTGTGCCTGTGGCCGCCGTCGTCGCTGTTTTCGTCGGATTAACCGCCTTGGACACGATCGATGCCGTCTTGTTGATCGACGACGTTGTCGACGACAGGTTCTTGGCAATGTTGGCCACGCTGGCGCCGACACTGGGAGTGGGTGCTGGCTTGACCGGAGCAGGTGCCTTTGCAGGGGCTTTGGCTGACGGAGCCGGTTTCGGGGCTGCCGCTACCTTAGGGGCTGTGGTCGTTGCCGGGGCTGAGCCAGGCTCCGCCGTCTTCTCAGCAGGCTTTGCCACGGGAGCAGGAGCTGGCTTGGCTTGAACGGGTGTGGCTGTAGTGATCGTGGTCGACGTGACTGCAGTGCCTGGCTTGAGTTCATGCGCATCTGTGGTTGCCGGGGCTGGCTTCGTGATGGCTGGTGTCGCTTTGACAGCTGCTGGCGCCGGCTTAGGAGTGGCTGCAGGGGCCGGAGCGGCTTTGGTTGCGGGGGCTGGCGTTGTCTTTGCAGCAGGTGTGATAACGGCAGGCTTCGATGCAGCAGCAGCCTTGTCGGCTGCTGCTTTGGCTGCTGCCGCTTTGGTTGCCGCTGTTTGGCGACCGCAAGTACAAGTCTCATTGACCGTGGCATTCACTGCACCAGAGACAGCAGCACTTTTGACAAGGCCGTCTTTGGGAGCATCCTTGACAGGCTCCTTTGCCGTTTCTTTGGGAGCTTCTTTAGGAGTCTCCTTTGCAGCGTCTGTCTTGGGGGGCGGAGCAGGTGGTGGAGCATAAACTACAGTGCTAGATGGAACAGCCTTGGATGCATTGTCCGGTTTGGTAGGCTCGGGTGCCTTTGTGGTATCTGCTGGCTTGCATGGATCTGCCTTTGCATCCTTCGGTTTAACAGCGTTGGCCTGTTCCGCTGCCTCTTTCTCTTTGGCCTCCTTGGCCTCCTTGGCCTCCTTGGCCTTGCATGCCGTGCAGGGTTCAGGCAGAATCTTGATGTCCGCAGTCGTGGTGGCAGCTTTGATGCTCGTCGCTGGCGCTGTCTTGGGCACCGCACCCTTCCCAAACAGGCTGTTGATCTTGGAGTACGACGACGCCAACTTGGTCGCCACATTCACCGCGCTGTCCGACGTTTGGCTGATCGTGTCGGCCGTCGAGGCCACCGACGACGCCTTGGGCAGGTGGAAGCCGAAGCGGGACTTTTTGGCTGGGGCGGGGGTAGGAGCTGGAGTCAGAGTCAGAGTTGGAGCCGGAGCTGCAGGTTTATTTGCCTCGGCCGAAGCGGCGGTAACAATCGTGGTCGGAGCTGGAGCAGTCTTGGGTGCAGCAGCCGGTGCAGTAGCTGGTGCAGCAGCCACTGGAGTGGCCGTCTTGGCAGTGGGAGCAGAAGAAGGGGCAGTCGAAGGAGTAGCTGCCGGAGTAGCTGCCGGACTAGTAGTGGCCGGTGCCGTAGGAGTGGCAGGAGCGGTAGACGGCTTAGTAGCCAGAACTGTGATAGGGGCCGTGGCGGGATCCGTGGGGGGAACCGCCGTAGTCGTAACAGCCACAGCCGGCTTGGAAGCTTCAGCGACGGTAGTAGTAGCCGCAAGCTCTTCATTCTTGGGGGCCGCCACAGCAGGTGCAGGCACCTCCTTTGGAGAAGTGACTAGCGTGGCAGGAAGAGTAGGAACCGGCACAACGACGGGGGCAGTAGAAGCAGTTTTGTCGACAGCAGGAGCTGTGGCCTTTTCCACAGGAGCAGGCGTATCAGGTGGGCTTGGAAGGGCCGTTACAGAAACCGTAGGCGCCTCCTTTGATTCGGCTTTCACAGAAATGGGAGTCACCGTAGTACCAGCCGGCTTTGCTGCCACCGCTGGCTTCGTAGGAACAGCATCCTTCCCTCCATTGGGCAAGTTATCGATACGCCGCTTGCGCCGGATGGGCTTGCCGTCCTTGTCGTCTGTCGTGTAGACCTCGAATGTGGCCGTGGTGCCGTCGGGGAGCTTGCTTGTGAGGACTTTGATATCTCGTTTGTTGACAACAGGCGCTGGTTCTGTAATGATCGGTGCCACCGGTTTGGTAGCCGGAGCTGTGGCAGCTGTCGACATGTTGATGTCGAGTCTCAACAGCAAATCTTGGCAAAAGCTTGTCGTGCCAAGAGATGGCCAAGACCTGTCAACAACAGAAGAGTTTCGACAACGTCAATTTAGAATCAAAAGAACAATGATAAACAGTAAAAAAAGATCCAGATGGTCACTAGGATAATGTGCTAGAGCTATGAATAGCAAAGAAAATCAAGCATTCTCAATCCAAGCAAGATACGGCGCCAAGGAGGTACATATACCCTTCGACAATCAACACAGGCATATCTTGTTTGATCTTTTCCGCTTCTCTCTTTGCTTTTCATCTTTTGACCCTCCATCTGACGTGAGGCTCTGTTGGGAAACATGTTTCGACCCTCCATGCTCTTTCCCACATAGAATTGAAAAGATACGAGATACTTCTCAAGACCAACATCATATGAGATTTTGTCGTGGCGATGCTGTGTACCTGGTGAATGGTGGCTGCACTTGCTGCATGGCGAAATATTGAATTTCCCATCACACGTCGAGATAGGGCTGGCTGGGTGGTCCCGTGGCTTCCAATGAGAAGCTCCAGATACAACCAATACATGGACGGAGTACTCAACTCGTCGTAGCGGATACAACAGAAAAGCGCCACACACAGTCAATATTGTGTGCACTCAGTATCTTAATCGGCAAGATAGGAAGCGTATGGATTTGAATGAGGGAACAAACAAAATAGCTTGGGATATGCTGCAATTATGTTCTGGTGATCGTGTTGAAGTGTAGCCGTGCGCCTGCGTTTCAGCTTGACATCTAGACCTTCGCCGTCCTAGGGCTGCATGCAACCCAAACTTTGTCCCATCTGGAAGCAAAAAGCTTAATCACGATATTGCTTCCATATTTGGAGTATCTTTTCACGAATGGGCTTCGTATATTGGCACCTCCCTGCAACCCCTCTTTCTCACTCGCTGTTAACCGCTGACGCCCTTTTATGCTTTCATGCTTTCATGCCTTCATGATAACAGTGTGCCGAACAGAGCCTCCTAATCTGCACCGTTGTCATAAGAATGGGGTTTAGAAACGACTTCCCCGGCGTGGCCGAGCTGCGTATTAGAAAATCAAGACCAGCCGGAGCATATGTTGCGAAGACCAATAAGATGTTCAATGACAGACCACATTGGGCCATCTCAGCCCGCCACATATTTCTCAGTTCTCAGCCCTATGACTTTGACCCCATGTCTTGAGGATGGGCCGTGTGGTGAGTTGTTATATGCAAAATGCCAAATAAATTCAAATGGGTATCTCAAAAAATGCCATGAACTCCACATCTGACGGTGTGTTATCTTCCAAGCAAAATATTCAAAATATTCGGAGGTGCTTCCCTCATGGAACGGAAGAAGTATCAGTCAAAATGGCTGGCCACGTGGTGTGAAACTGCGGCCTCGTCGCCCTCGAAATCACCGCATACCGGGCATGTCGTGGTAGCTGCCGGAGCTGCTTCTGTTGATGGCGAATCTGTCGTATCTGCCCGGTTCCCGCCTCGCCGTTTCTGCTGCTTCTTGGCTGGCCGGATGTATGCGTCGAGTCCGATCTGTTCTTGTGGAGCTTCCTCGTTGTCGGCCGAGTTGAACGCAGACGCTGCCGATACGTATGCCGATGATACTGTTCCCGACAGAGCTCCAGCTCCTTCTGTCGCCATGGTCTGCACTCGGCCGACGCGGCCATCGCTGAGCCGCACCTTGATCCCCCGCGGGTGGTTGCCGCGTGTCAGGACATTCTGGACGGTGCCCTGGACAGTCCGGCCGGTCGGCTGGTCCTGTTTGAGGACGATGTTGACGTAGGCGCCGGGGACGACCTGCGAGAAATTCGGGACGGATCTGAAGGCCATCGGTCGTGGTGGCATGAGCAGTGTGTGCCTCTTGAGGTCTATTGTCTTTTGTCTTTCGTCTTCCGTGAGCCTTTTCTGGCCAGCATCTGCAGTTTGCTTGACGTAACGATTTGTCGTTCGTGGTCCGGAGTGGAGTCGAAAGAAGTTTTTTGTTGACTTCTAGAATAAAGCCGAGCTTGCCAGCATCCACTGTTTGAAGTTTGAAGTTTAGTCAAGTCGCTCCACTGTCACAAAAGCTCCTCGTAAAATCGCCGTGAGCGCCTGCCCAATCCGGGTTTGCGCCATTGGTCGCCCGCCTGTAGTGGGCTTTTCTTCAGTTTTTACTGGATACAGTGGCGGCTGTCAGTGGACCACAGCGCTTTTAGTGGAAAACAAAGTGCTCAAACCAAACATCCGCAGGGCGCTGACCATTCACCTTTTTCTTTTTGACAGAAAGAGCCAAGCCTACCAGTCACACAAAAGGTGATGTGATGGCGGGGTAGGTTTTGCACGGCGAATGACGGCTTGCAGCGGGACAGCCAACAGGTCGTTATATATGCGTCTCGCGTGCCTTGATTGTGCCTGTCTGTTCCTGCCTGTTCTTTGCTGTCACTCGCCCTTTCCTTGTCATCCCTCCCTCCCAATTCAGTCTTACTATTCGCGGCATTGGTGCCTGCCTACTGTAAATCGGAATGCCCCGCCCGGCTTGCTCGCTCGCCTCGCTCCTGCCACCTTCCCGATCGATTCACTCGCACCTTCCCTATCGGTTGACCCAGCCCCGGTTGCCGTTTCCACCGCGCCGTCTCTTTGTATCTAGCTCTTTCCACGTGAAGTCTTTCTCGTCATCTCCCACGATTCCAAACTCTCCCTCCAACAACAACAAAACTTTCATCTCGACACAATCTCCCTTATCTCAAGCCAACTCGCTTTCTACCCACAACCTCCGCCTCCACTCACAACACCCCCGCACCTACCTTACCGACGCCGTTCGTGCCCACCAAGCCCGCAAAGTCACCATGGCGCCCCAGCTCGACGGCTTCTTCAAGCAGGTCGACGACCTGTCCGGCCACTTTATCGACCGCCTCGCCAAGGCCGTGGCCATCCCCTCGGTCTCGTCCGACGCCGCCCGCCGCCCGGATGTCGTCCGCATGGCCCACTTTTTGGAGAGCGAGCTCAAGGCCCTGGGCGCCGAGGTCGAGCTGCGCCCGCTCGGCAAGCAGCCCGACAACCCGAGCCTGGACCTGCCGCCCGTCGTGCTCGCCCGCTACGGCCGCGACACCGCCAAGCGCACCATTCTGGTGTACGGCCACTACGACGTGCAGCCGGCCGAGAAGACGGACGGCTGGAACACGGAGCCGTTTGAGCTGACGGTGGGCGAGGACGGCCGCATGCTGGGCCGCGGCTCGACGGACGACAAGGGCCCTGTGCTGGGCTGGCTGAATGCCATTGAGGCCCACCAAAAGGCCGGCGTCGACTTCCCCGTGAACCTGCTGATGTGCTTCGAGGGCATGGAGGAGTACGGCTCCGAGGGCCTGGACGAGCTGATCGAGGCCGAGGCCAAGAACTTTTTCAAGGACGCCGAGGCCGTTTGTATCTCGGACAACTACTGGCTCGGCACCGAGAAGCCGTGCCTGACTTATGGTTTGCGCGGCTGCAACTACTACGCCATCGAGGTGTCGGGCCCCGGCCAGGACCTGCACAGCGGCGTGTTCGGCGGCACCGCGCAGGAGCCCATGACGGACCTGTCGCGCGTGCTGGCGACGCTCGTCGACACCAACGGCGTGATCCAGATCCCGGGCATCAAGGAGCAGGTCGCGCCCGTCACGGCCGACGAGGAGTCGCTGTACGACAACATTTCGTTCACCATGGAGACGCTGCACGAGTCGCTCGGCAGCAAGACCACGGTGTTTGAGGACAAGAAGTCGACCCTCATGGCCCGCTGGCGCTACCCGTCGCTGTCCATCCACGGCGTCGAGGGCGCCTTCTCCGCCCCAGGTGCCAAGACGGTCATCCCCGCCAAGGTCATTGGCAAGTTCTCGATTCGCACCGTGCCCAACATGGAGATTGACAAGACCAACGAGCTCGTGTTCAAGTACGTCCGCGAGCAGTTTGCCAAGCTCGGCAGCAAGAACACCGTCAATGTCAGCGCCCTGCACACCGGCAACTGGTGGGTTGCCAGCCCCAAGCACTGGAACTTCTCGGCCGCCGCCAAGGCCGTCGAGCGCGTCTGGGGCGTCGAGCCCGACTTTACGCGCGAGGGCGGCAGCATTCCGGTGACCCTGACGTTTGAGCAGGCCACCGGCAAGAACGTGCTGCTGCTGCCGATGGGCAGCTCGACGGACGGCGCACACTCGATCAACGAGAAGCTGGACAAGCGCAACTACATTGAGGGCATCAAGCTGCTGGGCGCCTACCTGCACTACGTTGCCGTCGAGCCGACGGTGTAGACGAGGAATGACAGAAGCATATTGTCGTTTGTTTGCTTGAAATTGAATCATGTTCTTAACCATTGAAACTATCAGTTTAATAAATATATGCATTGACAACATCATCTTTCAAGTAGTCAAATTGTGAACTGAATATGCTATGGGTGGGTATCGGGGTATTAATGTAAAAGAAAGCAACGCAGAAAGAAAGTCTACCAGAGCAAAAGGCACCAATTCGTCTCATCTTGGAACCACGGCCACCACGCTTCTCACTTCCCATAGTTCCTTATAAAAGCAGCGGCCCGTTTCGCGGCCCGCCGGCGTGCCACGACCGCAGGGTCCCACGTGCCCAGGAAAATGTCCTCGCACTCGTCCTCGTCGTCCGAGTCAAACTCGATGCGGCCGTTGTCGTCATGGCGGCCCTTGAAATCATCCTTGAGGCCAAAACCACCGTCCTCGCCGTTGTGCAGCAGCTGGTACCGGGCCATGAGCTGGCGGGTGGCGCCCAGCGGGTCGTTGACCGGCGAGGGGCCAGACTGTCCGTCGATCTTAACGGCGCTCTCGTCGTTGACGTTATCGCGCGTGGAGACCACATCCTCCCAGTGGTGGTGCGTCGCGATCCGGTTGATTTCCAGGATAAACTTGCCCACTTTGTACTTTTGCGCCGGGTCGCTGGCGTCGACGTACTTCCAGCCGACCTTGGTGCCGCAGACGGCGCAGCTAATGTCGGCGACGACGTGCGCGCCGGTCACAAGCCGCCGGTTCTCGGGTCGCCCAATGCTAATATTGGGCAGGTCGCGGGCGCCGCCAGGGCGGTACCGCCTGACCTTGATTGGCCGCGGCCGGCTGTTGCCTTGGCTGTTACCCTCCCCGTTTCCATTTCCGTCAACGTCGTCCTCGCTGTCGCTCGTCTCGACAAAGCTGATCTGCGACTCGTCCCACGGGTCGTCGGCGTCGGCGTGTCCGACTTCGGGCGCAAAGAGGTGGTTAGCGGATGTGGCGGGCGCCGAGACCAAGTAGGCACGGCCGTGCCGCCCCGTAAACCCCTTGGAGACGATTTGCGACGCAAAGCCAAAATCGGCCGAGCAGCGCTGGCACCGCAGAGTCGTGGGGAAGACGCGCTCGAGGCGGCGGGTAGGAGGAGAAGGTGTCGCTGGTGGAGATGTGCGTGTCGGCGTGTTAGTCTCCACTTGTGGGGCTGGCTTGTACATGTACGGTTCGAGAGTTTCGATTGTTTCGACAGCCTCAGTCTCGCCAGCGATGACAGCCTCCCCGATCTCGCCAAGCTGGTTGCTCTCTTCAAACTCGGCAAAGGTGGGCTGCTGGTAGTCGATCGTGTCGAAAATGGGAAACGGCGTGGCAATGGGTGTACCGGAGAGGCTCTGAGGTGAGTTGGGGAAATCAGTTTCGGAGGTGGGAGAAGTCGACAGAGATGTGGAGAGTGATGGGGCTGTCGCCTGACTTCCTGTTGATGTGACGGTTGTTGTGGTCGCGGCCGATGCTGTCGACGAAGCCGAGGCAACGCTGAAGCGGTGGGAGTCTACTGGAGGTGTCTGTCCATATCGATGCGGAATCACAGGCTCTGGTCCTTCCGGTTCCGTGTCGGACACTTTCTTGTTCCAGCCCAAGTTGGGGAAGGACGGCAGGAGGTATGTCGCGTAGGGCCGAGGCTGTATATCGTATCTTTTTCGGCGGAACATGATGGCGTTTGGGTTGGGTTTGGTTGAGCTTATTGTCTGTGTTGTTTGCGCAAGAGATACGTTTAAAGGAAAGTCGGTAAGAATGGCAGATCGTACGCAAGAGATACAGAAAACACGCGCAGAAATATTTAAATAAGAGTCAAAGGCAGACAGGTGGCAAGTCGCGTGGTTAACAAGGTGCTCGAAGAAAGCAGTGAACGGGTATCAGAAGCAAGATGGGAACAATAGAAACGGAAATGTCACAAAGGTAAGGTCAAGTCAAATCAGATCAGATCAAATAAAGGTCAGGCAAGGTCAGGAAACGGGACAAAGAAATGTCAAAGATGTCAAAGGCAGAGACGGCGTTGTCCGGTCCGGTTGGGAAAGAGTTTAAGAGTCAAATATCACCAGACCACACCAGGAAGTGCAAATCAACATTATTTTGCCAGTCGGCGTGCAGCGGGTAGGAAAGAAAATAAAATAAAGGTGCAAGTCAAGTGCTTAGGAGCGCTTTCGGAGGGGTCGGAGCAAAGGGAGATCGTCAGTGCAGGTCAAGTGTGTAGTGCTAGAGATAGTACTAAGCAAGTCGTAGTATGGGTGAGCCCAAGCCTGAACTGGCAAGACTGTGGGAGAAAGAGGTCAGGCCGCGATCAGGTTGGTCGGGATAGGAATGCTCGGGATTGATTATCGTGTTCAGGGTCTTTGCAGATGGGTGCAATATCTTGAGAAAGATTCTCGGGTCGTTTTGTTAGATTGTTTCTCTTGCCGCCCAACGTGGTCTGCGATATGCAGTCGCATCCGGTCCGGTCGGGAGTGGAAAAGAATGACAAAAGATATGAGCCAGTTATGATGCTAAAAGGCGCCAGAGATGCAGGTGCATATGTCACCAGATGAGATCAGAAGAGCGAGTAACGACGAGCACGAGAAGTGGAGTTGGAGAGGGATGAATGACGAGCGATGAGTGGTAGGTGCGTGTTTCTGCCGTGTCTGGGCGATGTGGGGCGCTTAAGAGGTACAAGATATTTGTGAGTAGGTGCATATTAAATCTAAGTCACTCCTCTTCAGCATAAAGTGGTTGCTTATCGATAAGTACGCGAGCAAAAGAGGGGTCGTGCTAGTGGTCTGCTGGTGCGGAGACGGAATTTGGGCGGTGAGCAAAGATAGCAGTGAGTCTTGGAGGCATCAAACAATACACCAGTCTGGTAAGTTTACCCAATGATCCTTCGCCAGGGAATTCCGTGATATTTTCCTGTATTTTGATAATATAACCCTTATCAAACTGTGTATATCTCATACCACAGGAAGTCCTTCCATATTTCTCCTAGTCGAAACGTACTAGTATGAACCCTGGCCTAGAAATGGCAAGCGGTGAGAACGGCACTCCTCAGAACCTGTGGCGTTTGGAAACATGCAAGGCCGAGAAACCTCACCGCTTATGACAGGCTTCTTGTTGCACAAAGTGCCCTGCTTTCGACAGCCGTCGATCCGTTGTACCACAGCTCCGTCTTGTAATAACGGCTTTTCCAAAATGTCAAAATATTTCAAAGCAATGCACGGCCCTGATTCTCCAATATTTATTCAGTAATCAGTATCAACATCCAACATCAATAGCAACAAGAATCCCTTGTCTTGACCCTTCGCCTCTCAGCCAAGAACAAAAGAGTAATCCGTATTCCCTGGCATGCGGTGAGCCAATCCGGAAGCCGGCCTGAGTTCCACGTGACTGGACCGACCCACCAGCACAGTATCTGGTATTGGAACTGACCAATTACAGGGGCGTATCCAGGCCACAGAATCCACTAAATTCAATTTATCATCTGCGCTAGGCCGTTTCCAGCCATTTTTCACACTGGGCCTTTTTGCCTCTGTCTCCGCCCATTGACTCCCTTTCTCGAGGATTCTCCCATCTGATTCTCTTTAAATCTCGTCTCTTTCATTCACCTTTTCCACCGAACCCAACGACCAACATCAACATTCTCTCGCTCAACATCCAACAGCACGCTGTCAGACACTCGTCTCAAACAATATCTCACCCATTTAAACATCACAATCGCATTGACATTGTCAACCGCAAACAAACACCGCTTTCCAACCTCTCCGCCGTTCTCGTCCTCAGACCCCCTTCCACAAAAACCCATCTCTAGACCATCCCCATCGTGGCCTCCAACCGACAGCTATGGCGCAATTACAGTCGAATTTAAGTAATAGTAGTAGTAGTCGCTATGGCGAGGGTGTCAATGGCGGCGCGGGCTCTGCCTCTGCCCGTCCCGCCGACGTCCTTGCCAGCTGCTACGTGATTGACGACGCCGCGACCCAGCTCAAGGGTCTTCACTACTGCACTACCGGGGCCGCCGGGGCAGAGTGGTATTCCTGAGGTCCCTTCCTCAGGATTGCCCTCCCCGCCTTCAAGTCCCCCCCTCGCCGCCATCTCCGCCAACAACGAGCTGACCGTTTTCCCCAAGCGGAAGACGGAGCCGTCGTCGGCACGCCCCAACATCCGCCGAGGGGGGGCAACACTGCGTATCAGGGAAGAGTGTGAGAGACTCTTTTGCGAGACCATGAAGACTGTGTTTCTTGGTGAGAGGAACATGGCCAGTAATGGCTCCAGCCTGACGGGTGTTCGTCCGTACGTGAGTACGGACTACAATAACTACGAGGACCACGACATTACGCCCGAGGACCACGCCGGCGGCAGATTTTCCCACCGCCGCACGTCGTCCGTGTCCGTCGCCGACAGCAGCCGCAGCTACAGCTTTGGCAGCAGCGTCGGCGCCCACAGCCTGGGCGCGGCCTCTTTTTCCACCGCAGCATCCTCCGTCGACGTAGACGTCGACGACATGATGGCCTACGCGGTGCCTTCCGCCTGGCTCGAGCTGTGGGACTTTGTCGGCTGCGGCAGCTTCCGCGGCTTTTTGGCGGAAGACCCGGCCGGCGAGACGTCGCTATTTGCGTTCTTCGACGCCTCGGTGCTCAGCCGCGACCTCAAGCGGGCGCTGATGGCTCTGATTGAGCTCGCCGACACGGCGCTCAACTGCGCGCACCTGGTCATCTGTGTTGACCGGGGCAGCCGGGGAGCGACAGAAAGCGACCTCCCCGAGGACGCCGCGACCCTCCTCAAGGGCCTCCAGTGGGCGGGCTTCTCGCTCACGACGCTGGACACGTGGACGGGCGGGTCGTGTGTAGACGTGACGAGTTCGCGGTGGATTTTCATGGGGATGGAGCTGTAAACGGTGAAAGTCCGTTGTCCTCCCCAAGTGTTCATCAGCAACTGTCTCGTCAGTCGCAGTATTGGGACCAAACCTTTTCTAATGTTCTGTCCATTTCTTTTGTTTTTCCCCTTCTGTTCTGCTTTAGTTTGATGACAAATTGCTTTCTATTTCACTACTTTCTTATGCACGGAGAGCGTAAGGGAGTTGTCTTTCGTCTGCACTTCACATTCTCTTACGGCTGCTTTGATTTCTAGTATAGTTTGTTGTTTCTGTCGGTATTTCTTTTTTTTTTTTCGTCTTCCTCTCTTTCTTAGTATAGCCTCACAAAATATGGAGTCTGTTTGCTCAAATCTTTATTCACATTAAATGTCTATCAGTGCTATGAAAATGCAATCCAAATCAACGCCTTCTTAACTTTTTACTTTTGTTTTCTTTTGTCTCTCCTATAACTCGCCGTCAAACTGCCGAACGACAAGGCCCTTGTCCGCCAGATAGTCCTTGACCTCGGTCACTGTGTACTCGCCGCGGTGGAAGATGCCGGCGCCCAGTGCCGCGTCCGTCGTGGTCTTCTCAAACACCTCCTCAAAGTGGGCCGGCTTGCCCGCGCCGCTCGAGGCAATCACGGGAATGTGCACAGCCGACTTGACCTGCGAGATCAGCTCGAGGTCGTAGCCGCTGTTGCTGCCGTCCTTGTCGATGCAGTTGAGCAGAATCTCGCCGCAGCCCATGGCCTCGACGGCCTGCGTGAGCTGCACCACATCGAAATCGCGCGTCTCGCGGCCGCCCTTGATGGTGCAGGCGTACCAGCAGTAGTTCTCGCCGTTGGGGCCGGGGAAGGCCGTGCGGATCGTGGCGTGCTTGCAGGCGCCGCTCTCCACTTCAGAGTCGGCAACATACACCCGTTTTGGGTCAACGCTGACCACGACGGCCTGGTTGCCGTAGGCGCCGGCAATCTGCTCAATGGCCGTGGTGCCCGACAGCTTCTTGCCGGCCGCATAGTACGCCTCGGCGGCCACGACGGCGTCCGAGCCAATCGATACCTTGTCGGCGCCCGACTTGAAGTACATGGTGGCGATCTGCAGGGCCGACACGTGCGTGCCGTCTGTGTCGACCGTATCCCGGATGCCGCCGCCAATGGTGAGGGGCACAAACACCGTTTTTGATGTGAGTCTCAAAATCTCGAGCATGGGCACGTCGGCCACGGGGCAGTCGCGGAAGCTTGTAATGTTGAGGAACGTGACCTCGTCGGCGCCCTGCGCATAGTAGCGCTCTGCGAGCTCGACGGGCTTGCCGAGGTTGCGCACGCCGCGCTCGTCGGACTTTTCGCGGACGTCGTACTGGTCGCCCTTGGTGACGACCAGATCGCCGTGGTCGTTGGTGCGGACGTCGAGGCAGGCAATGACGCGGCGGGTAAGGCCGGCGGGCTGTGTGAAGGACGAGTCGGGAATGGCAGGCGTCGTTGTCAGAGCGCTGGCGCCGCTGCCGTCCAGAAACGCCCGGATCATGCGCAGGCCGGCAACGCCGCTCTTTTCCGGGTGGAACTGCGTGGCCACCACGTTGCCGCGCGCGACGGCGCCCACAAAGGTCTCGCTGCCATACGTCGCCGTCGCGACAGACCAGCCCTGCGCCTCGAGCTCGCCGGGCGTGTAGGGGTACTTGTACGAGTGGACGTAGTAGTATTTGGACGTGTCCCGGACGTCAAAGAAGCTGCTTTGGGTTCTCGCATCGTTCCAGCCAATGTGCGGCACGGCCTTGTCGCTGTCGTCAAAGCGTGTCAGGTCGCCGTCAATCACGCTCAGTCCCTTGCACTCGGGGTCCTCGCTCGATCCTCTGAAAAGCGCCTGCAGACCCACGCAGATGCCCATAAACGGCTTGCCGTCGTCAATGTGCTTGCGGATGGCGGGCAGGTAGCCGGCGGCGGCCAGCTGCGACAGGCAGTGGCCAAAGTGGCCGACGCCGGGAAGGATCAGGCGCTCGGCATTGGCGACCTGGTCGGGGCTCTTGATCCATTCGACCTCGTAGCCGACCTTTTCGATGGCGTTGACGAGGCTGCGGACGTTGCCGGCGACGTAGTCGAGGAGGTGGACGGTGGGCATCCTGATGTCTGGCCGGGCGTAGCGAGGGAAGATGGTGAGTAGCGAGCGTAGCGAGGAGAGGAGCAAGCGAAGCGAGGACAAAAGAACGGAAGACAGGGGTCGTGTAAGTGAGGTCGACGATGCGATCAAAGGAGGGGTATGTCGAGATATATCAAGTCGGGTGAGTCAATGCTTGTCACAATGACTCTTGAGTGTGGTCGCAACCTCGAGGTGTACTCTCGTGGAGTTTCGGTCGAAGGCGGGGGTTTGCCGTAAATTAAGGAGAGGTTACTTCGAGGTGACTCAACATCACCAAATCAATGTCAATAGATTGCCTCCTGTTGTCGGCGATTGGGTTTTTTTTCTCATTGGTGCCGTTAGCCCTGTAGAATTTGCCCCACCACTATCAACCACTATCGGTCTGCCACTATCGGCGCTGTGACGTCCCCCGCAGACGGCCAATTCTGCCGCCTTTCTCCGCTAATTTTAGGAGCTCATTCTTGCTTCTGCGAGTCGCGCTTGACGCGATACTTGCACTTCTCGACTACATCAAGCTCCGTCCACAATCCAATGCATCCAATCCGACGACAACCCTGCGCACACGAACAAGACTACCATGGCTGACACGGCCATGCACGACCCATTAGGGGCCAACAATACACACGACCCCGACTCTGACTCCGAATGGGAATACGAGTACTCGACGACCGAGACGGAGACGCACCTCATCACGCTCGACCTGTCTGTGCCCGAGTTCGTGCGGCAGCGCGACGACATTGTCGTCCACAACACGCGCGGCGGTTTTAGGTCATGGCAGAACCCGTTGAACATTGAGGATGCGCGGCCCTTCAAAGGGTTTGTCGACAGTGAGGGAGAGGGAGAAGGCGATGATGGCGACGGTAACAATGCTCAAGGCGTCAACAACCAGATGGACTCGCACAAGGCAAAGACTGTCTTTCCTTCCAAGGCACAAGCACCCAAAGCCGACCCGCCGCCACCGCAAGAAGAGCCCGACGCGACCGAGATCCAGGTCATGGAGCTGCACTCGGCCGCGCCCATTGTGGCCTATCGGGGGATGTTGTTCCAGGGCGCATGGAGCGAGACCATTGGGACGGAGATGGTGTTTGCAAAGAGTGCCGAAGGCACGGCCGATGACAGCAGAGTCATTCATGTTTCGGACGATGTCGACTTGGTCGGGGCCACCTCAGCCCGCATCACCTTTTCGCCCATTGAGATGATGCCCAAGAAAGAAAAAGTGTCTTCTACAGCACCGACAGTCGAGATGACCGCCAAGACTGGCCCCAATAAGGGCCTCGGCTTCGTCATCCCGGTCAGTAACAACGCCTCGGTGCAGCGCCAGCTGCAGGCGTCTTTCCTGGAGCAGCTCATGGCCCTCAAGCACCGGCGCGGCGAGCCAGACGTTGTCACCGTTCAAGCGATGGAGACCAAGCAGAATGCCATCCACGGTGACATCCAGGAACAGAAGCGGCGCGCGCGGCGGGAAACACAGCTGCAGGTGCACCAGGAGAGGAGGGCGAAACGGCTGCGGGAGGCACTGGAGCAGGCTGCCGAGGGTGCTGGCGACGGCAATGACACTACAATGATGGGTAGTCCACAACCGCAGGCGCAGGCGCAGACACAGACTCAGACACAGGCACAGACAAAGGCTCCATCGACCCAATCACCGGTACGGCGACGACGAAACGCTGCACGGGGTGGCCGCGCTCGCATGTCAGACCTGTCGCAAGTAGCCCGAGTAGCCGGCGACGACAACCTGCTGGCAATTTCGACCACCACAGGAACCGCCGGTGCTATACAAGGTGGCGAAGGCAACAACGACGAGGGAGACGACGATGATCAGTCGTTGAGCGAGGAAGACGATGAAGATGGCGAATGAGCCGGCCTCGGACGATCATCTATGTAATATACCATGTACTCTTACCTTTCTGATGAAATATATAATGATTATGATCAAGATGTTGGCAATTATTCTTTCAGTTTCTTATTTTTTTTTTTTTTTCTAGAAAATTGTATTTAAATTCAAATTCAAATCCAAAAATTGAAGATAACATGAAATAAATTAAAGAAAATATAAAATAAAAATCCAGACAAAAATATCGAAGAATACGAAAGAACAAATAGATAATGCGACACGATATGACAGCCTTATCGTCGTATACTTTCGCAGCTTCGCAGAATCGGTTCATCCCGTTCATCATCTGCAAGGGAGCGGCCGAGATCTGCTTGTGTTTCAACCGTATGCAGGATTGATAGAAACCGTTACGGAGTGCATTCTCATTGGCGTCACTACTGAGACTTGTGCTTCCTCCTTGATTGGAAGACCCTGAACTCTCAGATTCTCTGTGCCCAAAACAATGCGTCATCACATCGTGGGTGTATCCGTGGTCCTGTTTGGTTGCCGTGGCCCATCCCTGTTGTGGCACGGCTTTCAGTGTGAGAGTGTCACATGGTGTAGTGTTTTAGGTGCACTGTTGCCCTTTTTGGCGGCAGAGCGGCACTACGGAAAATGGAATTTGGGTGCCTGCTGACGTCTGGGCTTTTTCAGTTCTCTGGACCAGGCCTTGCCCAGCCAGGCGACTAACGAAACAGTGGGTCCACCAGGTAATGGTAGAGGTACATGGGCGCACTACTAAACCCAGTGTATGAACAGGTACTCCTACTTCACCACCCGGATCTGGCCTGGTGACCCACAAGCGTCTTCAGCGGTCAGCGCTGGGCTGCGCCCGCCAACGGACCGCACTCCCAACGCCGCACATTCCGTATTCGTTAGTCTTCGTCACTGCAACCGCTTAGTCGTCGCCTTTCGGGTTTTCGCATTCACTTTTTCACCTACTGCCTTCTTTTGACACTCTTCTCTTCTTCCATCTTGATTCTGCTTTGACAGCAGATTGTTTTCGCATTTGTTTTTGATTCCCCTTTCCTTTCCCCTTCCTCACTCTGTCTGCGACGGAGACTCGCTCTACTCCTACTCCGCCGCTTCCGAATCCCCAGCCACCCGAATCGAGAGTCTAGACCATCACGATAGATCGCAAACCCTCAACACACCAACTCCTCCCCCTTGACACTGCCAATGCCTTTCGATCGTCGGTAACTGGCATCACTTTCTTTCCTAACACGCCGACGACTTTGTCGTCGCCGACCAACCACACACAACAAAATGTATTACATACGACGACTCACGATAGCGGGCGCCTCGCTCGGCTTCCTGGTGTTTATGCTCTGGTTCCTGCCGACGTTCCTCAACCCGACACCGCCCTCGCCCGACGAGAAGCGCCGCGACAAGAAATGGATCGAGTCGAGTCCGTACTGGCTCGACCGGCAGGCGTGCCGCTGGCTCAGCCTGTGCGGCGTGCACCACTTGCGCTGGGATGCGCCGGCGCTCGGCAACCATTCAAACGAAAGACACGACGACGGGCGCGAGCTGAGTGTCGACTTGAAGAGTCTCGAGTTGAGAGAACTGTTTGCACGCAGCGACAGCTACAAGTGGCTGTCGCGGGAGTCGACGGGCGACGAGAGCTGGGAGATTGCGGGGCGAGAGCGGGCGGGCGTTGACATCAATGTCGAGGCCACAGACTCGGAAGCGCCGGATGCGCCGGAAGATGCGATGCCGATGGGTGAACTGCGCAAGCGGTCTGCCTCATCGACGTCCAAGACCGACATCCCCAAGTACGTCCTCGACTATGCGCCGCTGGTGCACCTCTTTTCCGGCGAGAACTTTTGGCCGTCGCACATTGCCGAGCACATTGAGCACATGATCCCGGCGACCAACAACTCGTTTATCCACCACAAGGACGACCCATCCCGCGAGATTATCGGCCCCAACAGCTCGCACCCGCTTACGCTCGAGAACCTGTATCAAACCCTCAACCACTACTCGACCCGGGTTTGCCTGACGAGCGAAGTTGATATCGAGACACGGCCCGAGTGGCTTCACTCGCACAACGGCATCCCGGCTCCCTTTCCGGACAACGATGATGACGACGACAACCTCGACGGCAGCAACCCGCACACCAACCCAGACGTGCGCAACGGCCACGACTACGAGCAGCCCGACCACAAGTTCTCGGATGACACCACCTGGTTCTCGGTCGACAAGGACCACCCGCTCAACCGCATCTCAGACCCGCGCAAGCTGCCCACGCCGCAAGAGGTCATGGCCCTGCGCAAGCTCAAGGGCCCGCCCGAGGTGCGCGCCAAGGGTCCACAGGAAGCGCGCGTGCGCCAGCTGCTGCACGAAAAGGCGGTGGCCGCTGTGGCCGCGTCGACGGGTGCCAAACGCCACGAAATCATCGTCGGCGACGTTCCTCAGTCTGTTCTGGGCGAGGCGACTGACGACGAAACGTATGCTGCCACCAGCGGTTCCGCCCACGGCTACAAGCCCGACGAGAGCGGCTACTCCAAGGCCCCCGCGATTCTGGTCATGGTCGACAAGGGCTCGGGCATCCTGGACGCCTTCTGGTTCTTCTTTTATAGTTACAACCTCGGACAGACCGTCCTCAAGGTCCGCTACGGCAACCACGTCGGCGACTGGGAGCACTGCATGATCCGCTTTGAGAACGGCGTCCCGCGTGCCCTGTTCCTCAGTGAGCATGCCGGCGGGCAGGCCTATGCCTGGAACGCCGTCGAAAAGTACAACAACAAGACGGCCACCGCCACGGGTGAACCGCAGCCCCTGCGGCCCGTCATCTACTCGGCCGTTGGCAGCCACGCCATGTATGCTCTGCCCGGCACGCATCCGTATGTGCTGCCGTTCAAGATGCTGCGCGACGAGACCGACAAGGGCCCCCTCTGGGACCCGGCCCTCAACAACCTGGCCTACCACTACGACTACGTCCTAGACCGCGAGCAGGGCGGCGCCGGCGAGCACGATCCGGAGAACGAGGACGATCCTGTCAACGGGGGTGACGACGACGACAAAAACCGCAAGGACCTCTCCCCCGGCGGCCCGTACATCCCCCCCACCAGCCTGACACCCGCGTCCTCCAACCCCGACGCGCCCACCTCGTGGTTCCACTTCCGCGGCCTCTGGGGCGACGAACTCTATGAGCTCGGCGATTCGCGCCAGTGGCGCCTGTTTGGCCAGTACCACTACACGGAAGGGCCGGCAGGACCCAAGTTCAAGAACCTGGGCCGCGAGAAGGTGTGCCAGACCGAGCGGTGCCGGATCCTGTACAGCCTCGACGCCGGCAAGAAGGCGTCGTGGTACAGCTAAGAAAGCATGCGCCAGCGTGCTTTCCTTCTGTGTTACCCTTTCTTTTTCATTTACTCTTCCTTCTTTCTTATGTTTATGTCAAACGAACTGCATTGATTGGACCTCAATGATACCCATCTCTCTTTATCTCTGTATCTCTTTCCTTACATCGCTTTCCTATCCCTTTATCTTTACAGACTTAGACAGCTTTCCGATCTTTGGCGGCGTCTCATGGTATCTCAAATTGTCTACAAGGCGCATCTTGAGTGGTCTCTCTTATGGTTTCCTTTTGTCTTTTCTTTCCTACATTTTTATGTATCATACACCGGCGTACGTACCACGGAGTACACTGTACACTGCAAAATACAATAGAATATACAAATGCTTTTTATTCGCAAGTCTAAATCATATCTCTCCAAGCCACGCTCTGATTGATGGAAAAAATGCAGAGGTACGACAAAGGCACAAAACACAAAATAGATGAACCACATTGACCCGCCTTGACCTGCCGCCTGAATGGATATGAAAGGCACAGGCACAGGCACAGGCACAGGCACAGGCACAGGCACAGGCACAGGCACAGGCACAGGCACAGGCACCACGGCTACATTCACTCGTCTTCTTTCGTCCCTCCTTTTCGCTTGGCATCTGGAAAATAAATAATCTTATCCCATTTTCCGTGTTCCGCTCTCCGAACTTAATCTATCTACTGCCGAAATGAACAGCTCCTATCTGCACCTGTCCCTCAACAACGACAACAACACCCAAGACCAAGATGGCTCTCCCTCGCCAGAATACCCAAATTGAATGTCTTGTCGCCCATCCCATATCGCCAGGGACAAGACGTCGCCGCTGCGGGGAAGTCTTTCCCACGAGAAGGTATTGATGGGTAGTAGAACGTTCTGCAGTGACTCTTAAATTATGTGAGAGTTCGTCTCTTTTTCGGATGGAGTGATCTTGTCACCTTAACCGAGACAAAAAGCGTCAAACCCAAGCTCATTGTCGACAACCTCTCGTACACTTACTATGCTCCGCAAGATCGTCGCCCTCACGGCGGCTGCCGGCGTCGCCCATGCCTCGCCGGTTGCCTCCGCCAACTCTCCCCTCGTCGCCAGAGCCTGCGCCGCCGCCACGGGCGATTTCGCCGCCGTCGACAACGCCCAGCTGCCCGACCCCTGGACGTTTGCCAACGGCAAGCCCGTCACCAGCAACGAGGACTGGGCCTGCCGCGTGCAGGAAATGAGCCAGATCATGCAGCAGTTTGAGCTCGGCGCGCTGCCGCCGGCGCCCGACTCGGTGACGGCCACCATGTCGGGTGGGAGTATGAGTTTGTCGATTAAGGTGGGATCAAACACAAAGTCTATTTCCGTCAGTCTCTCGAAAGGAAGTAGTGGCGCCGCGATCATCGCCGTCGGCGGCTCGTCGATCCCGAGCCCGTCGAGCGTCGGCAAGATCAACTTTGGCAATGACGCGTGCGCCGCGCAGGCCAACCCGGCGTCGCACGGCACCGGCTGGTTCTTTGACCTGCACGGCAAGACGCACCCGGCGGGCGCGCTGACGGCGTGGGCGTGGTGTGTCGGGCGCATCATTGACGGCCTCGAGCAGCTGGGCCAGGACAAGACGGGCATCGACCCCAAGAAGCTGGGCGTGACGGGCTGCTCGCGCAACGGCAAGGGCGCCTTCCTCGTGGGCGCCCTGGAGCCGCGTATCGCCTTGACCCTCCCGCAAGAAAGCGGCAGTGGCGGCGCCGCCTCGTGGCGCGTTTCGGATTCCGAAAAGGCAAAGGGCAAGTCCATCCAGACGGCCCACCAGATTATCCGCGAAAACGCCTGGTTCTCGCACAACTTTGATCCCTACGTCAACAAGACCAACGAGCTGCCCGAGGACCACCACTTCTTAGCCGCCCTGATCGCCCCCCGCGGTTTATTCGTGATGGAAAACGACATTGACTGGTTGGGTCCTGTGAGCACGACCGTCACCATGAAGGCTGGCCGCATGATTTATGATGCCTTGGGCGTCAAGGCCAACATGGGCTTTGAGCTGGTCGGCGGGCACTCGCACTGCTCCTTTCCCAGCAGCTCGTCGGCGGGCCTCAACTCGTACATTAACAAGTTCTTGCTGGGCACGGGCAAGCCGAGCGACGCCGAGATCTCGCCGGCCAACGTGACCATGTCGGACTGGATCAGCAAGTGGTCGCCCACGCCGAAACTGTCGGCGGCATCGTCGTGAGGGGGCGAGGAGAACGATGGAAGGAAAGTAATATGAGAAGATGTCGGTATATTTTGTGTATGTTTATCCAAAAGAACGCTGTCTATGTCTATGCCCAATCTACTTTTATCGTATCTCATTAAACGCCGTGAACAAGATGTGAAGAAGTATCCAAAAGTATTCAAAATGTAAAACCACCGAATCACACCCTGGTAATCTTAATGTCCAGGGTCGGCATCACCACCGTGTGCTCGTCGATCTGCACCCGGCTCTCGATGATGGACGCCACCACCTCGTACGTCCGCGTCGTCGCCGGGTTGATGGGCTGTCCCGCCGCCACGGCCGCGGCCTGTGACGACGTCCCCACGGCAATCCGCAGCACGTTTGTGCTCGCCGAGATCAGCGGCAGCTCATTCTCCATGACGTACCACCGGATGGGCTCGCCCTGCTGGCGCATCGACAGCACAAAGAGGAAGCGGCTCTCGAGGGCGTGGCGGTTGATGACCAGACAGCGTGGTCCGTCCCTCTTCAGTCGGTAGTCGATGAGCACGCCAAACGACAGGTTGTCCCGTCCTTCAGGGCCCTGCCGGCTCGAGCACGAAAACGCCACCACATCATTGCGCGACTCGGGCTGGCAAAAGATGCGCGTGCGCTCGTCCCACGACTGCGGCGGGAACGAACTAAAGTAGATGCCACGGTCGCCGAAATACGGAATGTGCATGCCGCGCGGAAAGAGGCGCGGGTGGTAGATGGCGCACAGCTTCTGGTGGGTGGTCAAAGTGGCCGTGGCGGCGGCTGCGGCGGCAGCGGACGTGGGCGGTGCATGCTGGTGCTGCTGGTGATGGGCCGACAACAACTGGGCGGGCGGCAGACGGGGCGACTCGAAGCCGCCGTGCGGGCTGGCAGGCGACAAGATGGTGGGGATGCCGCCGCCGGAAGAGGACGACTGTGGGAGAGCCGACGCCACCGAGGCCATAGACAGGGTATCGTTGCGCGCCGACGTGGCCGACGACGACGACGAGGGCGTCGTGTTGGGGTGCATCAGAATGTAAAACGAGTGGTTCTCGGTCGTGTTGGTGTACTTGAGCTTGCTCTTCGAGAGAAAGGCGAGCGACGGGTTGGCATCCCGCAGAAATAGGCCTGGGCCGACTTTCTTCAACCAGATGCCAATCTCGGACGCGGCGCTGCGTGCAAACCCGACGCTCAGCACGTAGCGGTAGCGGGTGTATTGGACGGCCGTCGCATTGCGGCGCGTCGAGCTCGATGTTCCAATGGGAGGACTGCCGCTGCCGCCACTCACACTGCTGCCGCCGACATCAGAGTCGACACCAAGACTGTGGCTGTGTGAGTGACTGTGACTGTGACTATGGTGACTTCTCGGATGCCGGTCGTCCATGTCGAGCGACAGCGGCACAAGCACAAGGTACGTTGAGATCCGCAAACCGCGGTTGGTCACGGCAAACTCGCAGTCGTCGTTGCGGAACTGCGACAGCTGGTGGCAATGTTCAAACGCCGCCGGTGACGGCGCCAGTAGCTGCATGTACGGCTCCTGGCCCGCCTGGAGTGTGGTCGGCAGGTCGTCGGCGGCCGCGTCCTCGGGCGGCATCCATGCAAACAGGGTGAGGTCTGTCGTTCTTTTAATAATCTCCTCTTGCAGCCGCTGGAACGCCCGCCGCCCCTCGCCGTAAATCAGCGGCATGTAGACGTCAAAGAGACCCAGCAGGCAGTACGCCTGGTCCTCGACTTTGGTCGTCACCCGCTGCGACGCCCAGGCCATGCGCTGCGCCGTCGAGTAGCTGCTGAGCCGCTCTTCGCCGACGACGGCCGGCACGGGGATGTGGGTAATGTCCGCCAACAGAGGGGCCAGGTCAATCTTGGATCCAATGGGCGACCACCGCATGTCGTAGAACTCGACCGTGTGCGGTGCCAGCAGCTCCTGCAGGGTCCAGCCGCGCTTGAACCATGCGCACCGCCGAATGTTCTCGTAGACAAAATCGCGGTGCTCGTGGCCGTCGGTCGTGCTGTTGTCGTCGTCGTCATCGGACAAAACTGGAAGAGGCGCCGACGCATCCAGGTCCACTAGATGCACAAAGCAGACGGCCGCGCGCTGGTACCACTTGAACATCGAATTGATCGACTCCGTGAGCTCCGTGTTGTTCGTCTTGTCGATGCAGCACGTATCGATCCAGGCCCACTCCAGTCCGCGCTGCAGAGCGAGCGCGCACGTCGACGTGATCTTGGCATAGCCCTTCTTGTCCGTCAGGTACGGCGAGGACATGTCCTGCAGCGTCACTTCCTGCTTGTCTTCCCATGTGTGCGACAGGATCGCATAGGGCGGGATGGTCGCGGCATCGGGAAAGTCCTTGAACTTGAGCGACGAGGCGTGTAAAAGTCTCATCGTGGTGGTGAATGCTATGAGCGGATGTGATGTGTGTTGTTTTGTTGTGCGGTGTGGCAAGTCGGTGTGTTAGTCGGAGTCTAATTTAGATGGTGGAGTTGTCGCGGCAGTAGCCGGTCCATGGGCCGGCGTCGTCGCGTGTTAGATCGTGGGTCAGGAACGCGCTGGATAGCAAACGATTTTGTAGCCGGTAGGTAGTCGGTAGTCGAAGAGAGAATATTCAAGTAGAGGAGGTTTTCGTAAAGTTGTTTCGAGTGATCGTCAGGAGGGGGATCGTCGTGTTGTTTGGATCAACGCTAGGTCGCGATCGGAAAAGAGCTTCTTTTTAAGTTCCTTACTGTCTGTGACGTATGAGTCTTGTCGATAAGATGAGGCCACGAGGCGAGAAGCAAAAGGCGTCCTTCATGCACATGTAGCTGTAGTTGTAGCTGTAGCTGGCGCTTGTTTTGACAGGCATACCTACGTATTTGCTTTTGCTGTTGCCTCAGAGCTCAGTCGCCTTTCTTTTTCTCGCTTCTTCTGCTCTCTTTCGCTCTCTTTTACCCTCCTTTGCCTTCCTCGCGCTTCCACGTGAGCTCCTGTTTCGTTTATGTTTGTCAGTCAGAGAGTCAGGCGCAGCCCTGCGACGTGCAAGGCAGCCTGGTCTCACTCTCCAGTGTTCACCTTCCTTTTTGTTTGCTCCCATTTGCTTGCTCGTACAAAAGGCGGGGAAAATACGTGACGGTTTGGGGCTCTGCTCGGATTGCTGGGGGCCCGAGCCTGCTGTGGAGACTTCCTGCAGGCCTGCCACCAATGAGACTGTACTCTTCATCATTTTTGCGTGGCACAGCCTCGCAATACCGGACTCGCAGCGCTTGCTGGGCCAGTCGCCTTTCAAGAAAGAAGAGCAAATGATGACAAAAGAAAAGGAGGAGGATTGGAATACGGAAAAAAAAGAGAGGGAAAATACTGGACACCGCCCCGGAGTGTGAGGCCGTCATTGTTGTGGCTGGAGATGTCGTGGGAAAGGCATTCTGCAAAGGAAGAAAAGTTTCCGTGCATTAAGTTTGTTGACAACAAAAAGACGAGAAGCCATCTCGAAAGCGGCAAGGCCAAGCGGTCAAGCAGTCTCGGAAGCTAAGCTGGAGTTGGATGGCCTCGACAGGCTGAACGCCGCTCGAACGCCACAAAAAAGACAACTCCAACGGAGCAAAAGCAAAAGCAAAAGCAAAAGCAACAGACAAAAGGAGCTGGCTACCCTCCATTCTAGCTTCCGAAATAAAATACCAACAGATGTTCCCAATACCCGATCCGAAAAATAAGAGAAATGGAACAGACGGAAGAAAAGAGGCGCGATGGAAGGGCCTAAACCGGCGCATGTCCTCTTTCAATATTGTCAATTTTAACAACGTCTGCCGGCCAGCTCTGGCATCGTGAGAAATGAGAAAGTCAGAAAATAAAAAGTGCTGGAAGCGAGGCTGACCATACCGATCTGTGTCAGCGACAACATCGACGCATTGACAACCGATGGAACTGAAGAGTCAAGAGAGCATGGATGGTCAACAGTCAGCTCTGCAGATAATCCAAGCCGAGGGATCTTGTTTTGTGGCTTTTCTGGAGACTTTTTGTGGTCCGGACATAAATTTATTTTGCTTCTCCGTTCAAGAGATCCCTGCCGGCTCCGTCTTATTAGTATTTTCTCGTCGACTTCCGGGCAGCGATTCGGTCGATTTTAATTGGCTGCAAATAAACTTCACCGTCGAAACTCCAACATCATGCTTCTTGGATGTTTGTTGCAGACGGTAGCACAAAGTGCAGCAAGGGACATCAGACAAGAACCATTTTGACGATAGGGTCGTCTTGATAAGGTGATGTCAAGGTCCAACTGCATGTAAACAGCGGTGAGTTCTGAAATTAGAAACAGTCGAGCAGTGATGTTGGGACAGGGTTGCGCTGTTGATGCGTGCCAGCATGGCGAGGCTGAACCTGCTCCAACGGTCGAGACATGTTGGCAATGTGCAGTTTCCCCTTGCATACGCAGCCTCAGTCTAACATTTGTTGAAGATTTCTTCAAACTGCCAAACTTTGAGGACCCCTGACGATCGAGACTGACAAGTCGACAGATGAACAAGTCAAACTCAAGAACAAGCCTATCAGCGTCGCCGGAATATCTTGGGTCCAACAGTTCGGTATTGCCGTTAGTAAGAGACTGCTCCTTGAATGTCGCGACAGTTTGACTGTCATGTTGAGAATGTGGTGTTCATGTACATCGTACCGGACGTCAATCTCACCAAGGCTCAACATTAATCCACTTGGTGTGCTGTGTCAATAATACTCGTAACTCCGTGCAAAACGGCCACTGCTGTCTCCGTTTTAGCGTGGAAAACGGCTTTTGGCGTTCTTCGCTTTCTTTGGCGTGTTTCTGGCGTCCTTTTGCAGTGTTGCTACCCCATTGTTTAGGCGCTTCTGGGCGCTCTTAGTCAACTTTTCCCCATGTTTTTGCGTGGCCAAGAAGAAGAAAAAGAAAGAAAAAAAGAAGAAAAAGATAGCGTCCCCGTGGCTTGTGTCTTACACCCCCGCAAAAAGGGTCGCTAACCCAATTTCTCTAGGGGCAAACGGCGTTCTTGGATTTCCGCTGGGTCATCTTGTCATCGTCTGCCGGTCGACATGAACGAGATCACTAGAAAGGTGAAAGGTGAACTAAGACGCGCCACGACAGACGCTTGGGAACGCCTCGTGGGAAATTGGAGAAAGGTGAACCCCAAAAGGGTGCAAAAGGTCAAAGGGCAGTCAGGGTGGCAAGCTAGGGAGAGAAATGGATTCGAGAAAAGGCTGTCGTTTCATTCCGGCAGTTGGGGTGTGGGAGCGGAACGAGAACCAACGTGCAGTAGCCTGGTTTCCTGACAACACAACTATTGTTAGTTCATGTCGACACGTCCGAAATATTGAAAAGGATGCAATCGTGGTTCGGATACGGGGCATCGGGAACGCAAAAGGTACCTTTGCGGCGCGCTCAAACACGGCTGAAGACGAACCTCACTCAAGAAGAAAGAAAGCCACAACAAAACTTCCAGGGGAAGCTCCCTGCAGCTGCAGCTGCAGGTGCATCTGTTGGTGGTCTCGAACACCTTTGCGAGAGAAACACGCAAAGCTATTTTGTATTTCTGCGAGCAAACGTGGCTATCAGTTGGAGCAGGGGGTAGTCATCTTCGTGCAGATTGAACGGTCAGCAAAATGTTCATCTTTCAGAGATCCACCCAGGATGCCAATCGATTGGGCTCACCCGTCATCCGTTGACGACAACTTACTTTTTTGGTGTCTGGGCACTAAGATGCAACCAGGATGCTAGCCGGGAGGGAGAGTGAAGAACAGAGGACGCGGCCGAGGCAACCCTACAATCTCCAACCTGGGTTGTTGGTTGATCTCGAAGTGACAAAAGACGTGAACAGGAGAACAAAAAAGGAGGTGACTGCCTTAACTGTTGCGTCTTGGTCTGAGGAAGGTGCAAGTGATTGCCATCACAGGTCGTTCTTGCCTCTTTCCCACTTTTTCGGTGCTTCTTTTGCACCAACGCTAATGTCTCTTTCCACTGTTTCCCCTCATATCCTTCATTCCTTCCTCTCTTTGCATTAATTCCTTTTGTATTCGTTGCGCGTCCTCCAACTGTGATCATTTCTTGTCAATATTTCGAGTCTACATTTCATCTCCTTCGACGGAGGATCATTGTCAAGGCCTCCGCAGCAGCCCTCCGCGTCCCACAATCCATCTTGGATAAGAGTTGAACCCCAGCTTTACCCCGGGATTTTGTGTGTGTGTGTTTATTGTGGCATTTTTGGTTCTTTTTGGTCCCTTCCTGCCCCTTTTTGGGGATATCATGTATCTGGACGAAATTTGATTTGCTTTGATTTTCTTTTCCCTTTTATCTTTTCTCTCGTCTCGTCACGTCTCGACTCGGCTACAGTACATCTAGCCTAGCTAGCTGTTGGGCATTATTGTTAGTCGACCATTTCGTCTTTCTAGCCCCCTGGCCGTTCGCTCCAAGCTTCACTAGCTGTCTGTTGGTATTGTGTGGCCGCGTTGGTCAGTACTACCTCATCGACAGGTTGTGTCTCGGGACCTTTTTTATTATTTATTTCGTGTGTTCCCATCTCTCACGTCCCTCGATACCCTTGCACCTGTCCCCAGGCCATCGCCCATCCCTTCCTTTCTTTCCTTCATACCCCTTCCCTTCTCTTCTTTACCCTTTTAATATCACTTGTCCCTTCTCACCCTCCTCACCATGGACGAACATCTCGACGACAACGAGATCCGCGAGATCGAGCAGCTTCTCGGCACCAAGATCTACCCGGGCACGGAGATTATGCGCGATGTCGGTTCGCACCACTTCGTCAAGGCCGGCCAGCCGCAAGCCCGCAACGACGAGAGCGGGGACGGCAGCACGCAGAACAGCAGCGCCGACCCCGTGCTCGTGCCGCAGCCCAACGACGACCCGGCCGACCCGCTGAACTGGATGCCGCTCTGGAAGGCGGCGACCATCCTGGCGGCGACCGTCCTGTCGTTCAGCCAAAACTTGGGTCCTTTGGCACTGGCGCCCATGTTTGGCAGCTACATCCAGGAGTGGGATCGTAGTCTGGCCGACGTGGTGCAGTTCACGGGCGTCGCCATTCTGGTGCTGGGCTTCAGCAACTTTATCTGGGTGCCCATCATGGTGTCGTACGGTCGCCGACCCGTGGCCATTTTCAGCACCATGCTCTGTCTGGGCTCGTCCATCTGGCGCGCCAAGGCCACGAGCTACAACTCGTTCATGGGTGCCAGCGTGCTGAACGGCGTTGGTGCCGGCCCCTGCGAGACGCTGATGCCGCAGGTGATTGCCGACGTTATTTTTCTGCACGACCGCGGCAAGTACCAGACGCTCTACTTTTCCATGTACTTTATCTCGCTGATGGTCGGCCCCATTATCGCGGGCGCCATGGACTTCCACACAGGCTGGCGCAGCTTCTGGTGGTTTAACACGGGCATGCTGGGCTTCGCGCTGCTATTCCAGATCTTCTTGTTCCCGGAGACGCGCTACGACCGCGTGGCCGTGTCGGCCGCCAAGGCTGCCGCGTCGTCGTCGGCGGGAAGTGGGCCTGATGCAGGTGTCGCCCAGAACGATAGTGCCGCCGCCAACAGCAGCAACGAAAAGGTGTCGGCCGCGCCCGAGCTCGTGCAGACCAACTCGGCCAAGGAAAAGACGGGCGGTGCATCTGCCGCCGGCGTCGACCACATCGACCGCTACCTCGGCGTCAGCAAGCCTACTGTCTCCCGCAACTTTGCCCTGTTCCAGCGCAACACCAACATCCGCCATTTGTTGAGAGAGCTATGGCTGCCGTGGTACCTGCACATCTACCCGATTGTCGAGTGGGCCGCGTTTGCCGTATCGTGGTCGGCATCCTGCTTCCTGGTGGTCAATCTTTCGCAGACGCAGGCGTTTGCCGCGCCGCCGTACAACTACTCGTCCCAGACCATTGGCCTGTTCAACCTGGCCGTGTTCATTGGCGCCCTGATCGGGTTGTTCACCTGTGGTCCGTTGTCCGATATCGTCGCCGCCTACCTCACAAAGCGCAACAATGGCGTCCGCGAGCCCGAGATGCGTCTCGTAGCCATGGTCCCCTATGTGCTCGCCATGGTCATTGGCAGCGTCGTCGTCGCTGTCGGCTACGACCACCACTGGCGCTGGCAGGTCATTGTCGTCATTGGATACGGCCTGCTGGGCATGCAGGTCGCCGCCCTGCCCAGTATCGTCAGCACCTACGCCATTGACAGCTACCGCCCCGTGACCGGCAGCATGTTTGTCGCCATCACCGTCAACAAGAATGTCTGGGGCTACGGCGTCTCCAAGTTCCTGACGCCCTGGGCCGAGGAGAGCGGCTTCACGGCGCCCATCCTGACCAACATGGGCCTCACGCTCTTCTTCTGTCTGCTGGGCGTCCCCTTCTGGATCTGGGGCAAGAAGCTGCGCGGCGTGACGCGCAACTCGTTTGTGCACAAGCTGTAAGGGGTCTGGTGGAGATTGTGATATTTTGGGTATCGTCAATATTGGATCTATTTGTGCCATTTTGTACTATTTGCACCGTCCAGTGCTAGTTTAGATTCTTGGCTTGGATATCCACCTCGCAGTTCATCAAGTTCAAAGTAATAATAATGAGTTGAAAGAAACAGTGTGCGCGTGTGTTCCTCGTGATGATTGCGAGACTGAAGAAAGAGAAAAGAAAGGATGTCGGGAATGCTTGGCTGTTTGTGCACTGTTCACCCAAATTACGCCATTTACAGTGATAACGGTCGTGTCGTCAGCATTCACTGGGACTGGGTCCCAGGAAACGATCCTTCCCGCTGAAAAGGATCCTTCCCGCACAACGAGATCCGTTATTGTTTGAAAAAGATGTAAGACGATTACCCAAATAGGAAAATTAATAGACGGCAACGACAGCAGACGACATGTATTGCATGTGGTTTGTCATCTATCGTTTATCGATCAGTGGTCGTCGATTAACTTCTGCCGTAATATTGGAATAATTCCGACTCTCCAATCTTTGGGTCGGGACGCACCCGCCCTGTCTCTCTTTTTTCTTCACTTCTTTTTGTTGGGACGGAATGGCCTGACGCGACGGCGAATGCCAACGGGTTTAACGGTTACGGGCCTGCTCCGTAGTCCGTGTCGGAAAGGCCCTGTAAGAAGAAGGAAAAGAAAGGCTGAAAAGACTGAAAAACTCAATCGATCGCTTCTGCATGTGAAGCGATGGCAAGTGGGAACGGCGCGACTTCCTAGCTTGGGTTAGGGGGCCAAGTGTGCCTCGGCTTGTGCCTGGTGTTTGGGGATGTTTTGTCATTTTTGCCATTTTTAGGTCTTGGATCTCTCTTGGAAGCTGTCTTGAAAGAATTCTTTTAGTGGTGTTTTCAACGCCATTGTCGTCATTTTCGGTCCATTTCAGTGGTCTGGACAAACGGTTGGGTTTGTCAGGTACGCCCCATCCAAGCTGTCCGTGGACTCCTATTGGTTCGGAGACGCAGACACAACCATATGGGCAACTTGACGCGGGCGGGAAGGTGCAACCCACGCCTGGCATTGGCATTGTTCCTGGATTGCGCTCGTTATGTGTTGTCCCTGCGTCCCTGTACTCCGTGTGCCTGTGTATCGCGCCTGCCTTGTGGATGGCCGGCCATATGTAAAAATTTAAACAATTAAACAAAAAGACTCACGCTGATCACTAGGAGCACCTTCCTCGCCGGCCTTGTAAGAAGGCCCCTTCCTTGAAAGATCTCCGATTCTTCCTCCCTTTTCTTTCTCTTCTCTTCTTCCCTCCTTCTTATCGTCACGTCGCGCATGTCACCTCCTCTTGCGCCCTCTCTCCTCAGCAAGTGCAGCAACACTCTCTTCTGCTACGCGCGCGCCGCTCCTCTGTGGATCGTCGTTGTGCTCGTTCTCCTCGGCAATTCTCTCCGCCGTTTTCTCTTGCGCTCTCGATCTCGACCTCGACAACATTCTCAGCAGCATCCTTCTCGATCCTCTTAACTCCCACCTCCTCGACTCCCCGCCAGGATAGGCTCCTTGGCCGACGTCCCCCGCTCGATCCGCGGCCTCTTTGCGCCCTTGCGCCGCCTCCTCAACCGCCTCCTCGCCATCATGGCCTCCGCCGCCGGGTCTTCCTTGACCAACATGTCGGTCGTCGTGCCCGTCTTTAGCTTGGCCGGCGCCGCCTCGGCCGCCTGGGCTGCGCGCGCCGTCCTGGCCCGCCACAACGGCGACATTCGCGAATACTTGATACGGTTCTTGACCGGCCCGGGCCGCACTTCGAGACTGCTGCTGCTGCTGTTCATGGCCTTCAACCTCAAGTCGCTGCCCTTTGTCTGGACCGCCCGCATCTTTGGCGCCATGATCCGCCACACGCTGTGGCCGCGCAAGCCGCTGCCCCAGCAGTCTTTGTTCCACTACTCCATCACGCGCTCCCGCACGTCGCTCATGGAGACCGACTACAACTTCCACAAGTCCAACAGCACGTACTTTGCCGACCTCGACGCGAGCCGTACCCATTTAGTGATGTACCTGCTAGGACCCGGCGTCGCCGCCGTCGGCCGCAACCAGTCCACCAAGATCGTCCTGTCGCCCGAGGACGGCGTCACGCCCATGAAGGGCAGCCTGGGTGTCGGGCTGGGCGCCGTCTTTTGCAGCTTTCGGAAAGAAATTGCGCCGTACCAGCCGTACGAGATGTGGAGCCGCGTGCTCTCGTGGGACCGCAAGTGGCTGTACGTCATGACGCACTTTGTCGTCAAGGGCAAGGTCAAGCCGGCCTCGTGGGACGGTTCGTCCAAGAAAGGCCGCCAGTGGACCCCCGCCGACGAGGTCAACCTGCAAAAGCACGTCATCGCCACCGCCATCAGCAAGTACGTCTTCAAGCTCGGCCGCTTCACGGTGCACCCGACCTACCTGTTTGAGTCGAGCGGGCTGCTGCCGACGCGGCCGGGCGAGGGCTGGCGCGGCGGCGGCCCGGATGCCGTGGGCACGGCCAGCGAGGACGATCTGAGCGAGTCGTCGACGCCGTCCTCTCTCTCGAGCGACAGCGAGGACAGCAACTCCGAGTCGTGGACGTGGAAGGATGTGGAGCGCGAGCGGCGGCGGGGCATGGCGCTGGCCGGCCAGTTTGCGGCGCTCGACGACGCCGGCGAGCTGTTTAACGGCGGCAAGAACGGCGCTCTGGGCATCTTTGGTCCTGGCTAGGCGTGCGTGTGTGTTGTACATTTGAAGTGCAGAGTGTTGCACATAATTGTTGTTTAGATATAGATTGCGTGTATTTTTAGATTGTATTTTTACATTGTCACTCGTCTGGCTTCATACTGCTTTGACGTTCATCCACCATCATGGTGCACATAATATTGAATCCAATAATACGTTTTCCCCATTACCAACTATTTCTATTGTGTGATATGTACTCCATGTCGGGTCTCTATCAATTAGTTCTCCATTCGATGATACATCGATACCATCCATCTCTCTCCTTCTTCCTTAACAATACGTGGGTACAATATATAAGGAGTGTCTATGGGTGTGATCCGTTGTGTGTGTGTGCACTGTCCGTGCCTGTGTGTGTCCATGGGTATCAAAGGAGTGTGTGTCTATATCCGTGTGTCCAGTCCCATGTGTCCATGTGTTTCCGTGTAAAAGAATGTCCTGAGTTGGGTATCATAAAGAGTGTCGTGGGTCACCGCCCGAACCATATCCGTACCCATCCATACCAAGCCAGGTACCAAGCCAGGTAATCCAAAATAAATCAATAGTAACAAAGAAATAAATCAAAAGAAATCAAAAGAAATCAAAAGAAAACCAAACGCCATTGAGGTTGAGAGAGCCCTGCCCTACAACAGGAAGGCAGCAAACGCGACGGCAGCAGCGCCAAACGACATCTTGTGCAGCGAGTTGGCACCGGCCGTCGAGACCGACGTGGGCGACGTCGTGGCCGTCGGCGAGGGGATCAGGCTGGCCGAGGGGATCGACGAGGCCTGGGCCGTCTGGACCGTCGTGGCCGGCGGGGCGCCGCAGCCCGTCTCGGCGCCACGGCGGGCCAGGTAGGCGGCGACGACGTGGTCGGGGATTTCGGGCTCGGGGGCGGGGAAGGCCTCAGGAGCAGGGAAGGGCGCAGGCTCAGGGGCGGGGAATGGAGCCGGTGCCGGAGCGGGGAACGGCTCTGGGGCCGGGGCCGGCACCGGGTTGCGCTTCAGCACGGGAAAGCCCCGCTTGACGGCATCGCAAATCTTGCTGGTCAGGGCGTAGGCGTCCTTGGCCTGGGCGGAGCTGCAGGACTTGCCGAGGCAGTTGTGCGTGAGGGCGAGCAGCTGGTCCTTCTTGGCGGCGGAGCACTGGCAGTGGTAGTCGTCGGTGTCGCAGCCGACGGCGACGGCGGCCTGGAAGATACACAGGTTGGCGCAGACGGGGACCTGGCTGGCGTAGCCGTTGATCAGGTTGCCGCCGTCGTCTTGGATGACGAGGGACTCGTCGAGGGCCACAGCGGTGCCGGCGAGGGCGGCCAGAAGAGCGGCGGCGTACTTCATGGTGGGAGTGGGAGAGGGTGAAGAACGAGTGTGGCGTGAGGTGAGGTGGTGAAGATCGTGATAATCCAAGATGCCGTATATTGAATATCAACGAGCGTATATCGTAGAGAAGAGTCAAGAGAAGGAGACAAGAGAAAGGAATAAAGGGTCACACATAAGGACCGCGAGGAGGGCCTGCTTGGGTACTTAAAGATGACTGGTAACGGCAAAAGAAAGGCAGATGCCGTAGCACATGGGATTGGATGGAGCCGGGACGACAAGAAAGACAGAAAAAAGCTTCTGATAGATGAGGGGAAGCAAAGCCTGGTCCTGCCCATCCTTCCTATTCCGACTTACAAGGAAAATTCAGCACTCTAGCCCATCGGACATCGTACAAAGTAGGCTCATAGAGTGAGTCTGCCTGCATGGGTGAGCCTGGCGTGGCTGTCGTGCTGGGGCCAAGATTCAAGATCTCGTTTTCCAGTGATACGATTGGTCACTCTGGTGTAAGTCGTAGCTTCCGTTGGTGTCGGCCTCTCACTTTTTGCACGCTTTTTTCACTCTTTTTCACTCACAACTTCCCTGATTTCCACCGCCATCTCTTCTTTTCCCGCCTTTCTCCGCCCCCCGGACTCGACGGAGCACCTCCAGATCGAGTTTGGCAGCTCGGCCCCAGTCTTTTCGACAGTTTCTAGCAGCCGTTTTCTTTCATGTTTGCACCCAAAAGCGTCGACCGCTCAACATCTGAAGAGATCGTCGCTGCCCACAAATCGCAAGTAGAAAATTGTGGCCCAGAAAGAGGGGAAGGCAGGAAGGCTCAGAAGGCTGGTGGAGGAGAGATACGACGATAACGTGGCGATATGTCTTGTTCTTTACCAGCATTGGCCAAAGAGTTCTTTCTTGTCCTACTGTCGGTGTTCGCCGTGTCTTACAATTTATTCAGCCTAGCTAGACAAGAGGCACAGCAAACACAAGTCAATTGATGACAACGGTAGAAATGACAAACATCAATTGTAAGTAGCTGAACAAGAGGCTTCACATATTCACATATATCGCACTCGTGTTCGTAGCTTATCGTGGTTTTTCTCCTTTCTTTTCTTTTTATCCCAATTTCGCCTTGTTTTCTTTTCTCTCATTTTTTATCCTCTTTGTCGATTCCACGATAGCCTCCTCCACCCATGTCGACTTTTTCTCTGTTTTTTTTTTTTTCTTTCTTGTCCTCCCGCCATCAAGTTTTCACCCCCTCCTTTTTCGGCTGTGGTCCTCTCCCGCCACCTTAGCTTCACATGTGAAGATGCAAGATGCAAACAAAGGATGAACACAACACCCTCAAAAGTCAACGCAAAAAGGTGGACTACGTAGTGCATGCAAGGCCATGCATGTTCCGCACACCCTCTTCGTTATTCTTCCCTCTTTTAGACTCGTCTTGGACTATTTTTCGTCTTTCCGCCGCCCATCTTTTTGTTATGCCCGTGCCCAGAAACCAGTTGTGCGGCTGTTCCCACGGAATAAAGACGAAAGAGAATGTGGTGTGGTGGCCTCCCAAGGCAAGACTACTGCAGACAGCTGCAGCTTCTGCACAGCAATGGGGCCGGGCAGCTGTGAATACGGGAAACCGAGACCATGGGCGGGCATGGAGAGGTGGGTTGCGTAATGGTGTTGTGGTGAAGCCGATGCAATGCCCACCAGGATTTGTTTCCTAAACAGGACGCAAAGTAACGGCAATGCCAGCGGGGAATTGAGCGGCACGTAAAAAGCTGGATGCAACCTGATGATGCAACAGCCGTCCAGTAATATTCATGTGTTTGTGAGCAGGCAATAATAATAAAAAAGCAAACCCTTCATCGTTCAATACAACTATATTTGCTTCAAACCTATTTGGTCACGTTTCTGCAAGCTTTTGTTTTTCCTTTTGGTCTTATACTTTATGTTTATTTTTGCAGGCCGTCTTCTACGTTCGTCGGTCTTTTCTGATATTGTCTTTGTCTCGTGTCGAGATCGGCGCTTTCTCCGCACGAATCGGCCGACTTTTCGTTTTTCTCGTGGGGTTGAAAGAGCTAAAAGCCTCTCCAGTCTTGCCCTTCTTTTTCCTCTTCCATCGCGGCCCACATAGCATCTGGCCGAAGGCTCAGAATTCGGCGTGTCCAGTGTCGGTATCGAGAATTCAGCTGCGATATCCGGTGGCAAGAGAGCGACAAACAAGAAAGAGCGAGTCCCCCAGTCCCTAGAATGATACCCCTCCTCTGCGCATCCTCTCGTAAACCGAAACACAAAGTAACGCTGAGGAGTCTCTGTCCTCTCGAGATATCCGTATTTCCAACGAGAAAAAGGACAGCAACAGACAACAAGCAGAAAAGTATTTATTCCTCTGTCCGTCCATCCATGCTTTTATCTGGTCCTTATCCATCTTTCATCCGTTTTGTTGCCGTCTGTTGGCAATCGTTGCATTGAATCGTGATGCTGACTATGCCGTGAAGCACATGCTTTTTTTGTTGTGTTTTCTACCCCAAAAAGTAGTTCAGCCGAGCCGGCCAATCGCACTACACCGACAGTCTTTTGTGGCGTTTTTTGGTGTGCTTCTTGGGGTGTTCTGCGCCAACTTTTTTGACAAAAATACCTGCGCGAAATGCTTGTTTCCCGCATACCCACAGCAAGCCAAGAGAAGAGTCTGCGTAATGGCCGTTATGTCCCTGGTCCTTTTTCCTCAGATTCTCGTCTCAATCCCCAGACCAAGAACCACGAAAGAATGGGACGATAACGATCCCCCGCAAAACGCCTTCCATTCCCCAACTTCTCCAGGGTCCTTCTCTTTCCGTCCTGTCCAGTTCCTTTATCCCCAGGTTCCTCCAGTATCATCTGGTGCCTCCATATTGAGTGTCGTGTGCTCTTGTTGCTGATTCATGATAATGTGCAAACGTGCACTTCGACTTGCATATAGCCCGCCGTTGTCATCTCTGAGGAATGAAGCTTCCGTGAGCGAAGAATGGGCGCCTGTACTGCTCGCAAGCAACCACTTAAACCGGTGTGAAAAGAAAACATGGGCGGCAAAATGTGTGCATGAAGACGACAGCGTTGAAAGAGCGCGAACCCTCGAATATATATCCTGATTATGCCAGGAGCATAATCGTCAAAACAACCAACAATCTGCACAGCTATCCAACTCTTCACACCATCTTGTGGTTGTTTTCTCCTTTCTGCAAGGCACCGTTCCTGGTGCATTTGCAAGTGCATTTGCAAGTGCAAGTTGAAGTGTGCAAGTGTGCAAGTCTGTGTAAATCTGCGCAAATCTGTGCAGTCTGACTGCGTCTTTTGCCTGTGTTTACTTGCACTTTTGTTCACAAAGGTAGTCAGGGCAGTCTGGCCGTCTTTCGAATCGCAGGCTGGAATCCAAAATACACCATCTTGGCCTTCACAGGCACAGTGATCCTTGTATTTTTGTTCTGTTGTTAGTCTCTTCCCCTCTTTCTGACCCCGGTCGACGCTCCATCAATACTCCATCAACAGACCCATCACCCCAGTCTCCAGGCATTCCTGGCGTCCCCATTGGCTCGGGCCCGGCCATCCTGTTCCCAGTTTTGGGACTGCTAGCGTCCAGTGGGGATCCTGAGTGCATCCACTTTCTCTCCAGCCAGCGAGCACCTGCCCAATCCTCGCAAGTTGTGAACTGAAAAGGACTGGCCACAGTGGAAGGATTCTGAGAATTTGCTAGGATTGTGAGGATTGCTCGGTAACTTTTAGGTTCTTTCATAACAAGAATCGTCGTTGTCACCTCACAAAGGACAAGAAAAAGAACCCTGTCAGAACCATGTGAAAGTCCCCCCTCTTTCCATCATTTTTTCAATGCCACGGACGGGCCGCATTGTCTCTTTCAGTCTTGCGCATTGCCAATGCGACGATACTTTTTATTAATATGAGGTCCCCGTCGAGGTCTGCACTAATTTTGTTGTCGATGTTGGCAAAGCGTGAATTGAGAGTAAATACACAAACAAGTTCACAAACATCATTCAAATAGGAAGGCGAACAAGAAACGTGTCTGGGCATTCGTTGTAATGGAAGGCAATACGAGCAAAAGTCTTGGATGTTGACAAACAGTGACATCTTGCACAAATGTTGAAAGAAAGGGGAAGGTCGTCGTTAAACGCCGTGCGTCTCCATCACTTTGTGCTCAGGTAATTTCGTTGTCGCCGTTGTCGCCGTTGTCATTGTCATCGTTGTTCCAGCAATGCGAATGCGGATGGAGTTCATTGGCATCCCCCTGTCATTTTGTCAGTCAGCAAGGTTGTCCGTGGCTCAGCCGCTCAGCCCTGGGAGAATGGCAGCATTCCAGTGAGAAGACCCAGAGTGAGCAACCACTCGCAGATTCTTGCGGCAAAGGGCAAAGATCACCACTGATCCGTTGGCTTGGGCTACCCGCTTGGCCAGCCTCACTAAATCTAAATGTTGTCATTGACAGCGAGCTCGCACGAGCTTCATCTGCGAGGCTACGAAAAGCGTCTTCAAAGATCAACACATCGTATCGTACTTGCCGTTTTGGTGAAAGATCGTTCTTTGGCTCGACTTCTCAAGTTTCTTCACAAACACTGACAGATGCGCGTATTCTTTTGACGGCTTCTCGTCAGGCCCACAAACTATTCATGAACGACCCCGTAGACCGCATAGAGCCGTCTCGACCGTCCTCAAAAACTACAAGTATTACAGTATGAAATCTGCCCATATTCTTCTATCTTTTCTCCAGTGTTTTCAAGTCATCTCCAGTCCTCTCCATCGCAGCAGGTGTTTTCTTTTGTTTTCCTCACATTCTGTGAGGTATTCCCTTTATTGATGGCACTTTAATGTTGTCGTCGAAGCTTTTGGTGTGGCTATGGTAGCGTTTTTGGGTTTTTGGTGCCTGTTGGCGTGGCTTTGGTGCCCTTTTTGTCCTTTTTGGTGCTGGTGCCCTTTGTGATTTAATCTTATTTCTGGATGTCGTGTGGTCGTTTTTTATGTTCCCCTCCAATGCGTCTCCAATGCGCTTCTTAGCTTTCTTTTCTTGGGGCTAGCTTTAGACTTATTCTGTGGCCTTGCCCCGTTTGTTGTTGACTTTGCGAGCTAGGATCTCCCGGGAGGCAGTAGAAGCGGGAACAAAAGCAGGAACAGGAAGACAACTGGACTAACAGGACAAAAACAGACTCCGGGCAGGCAGAGAAATAGGAGCTTCGGAAACATATCCACGCGACCGTCTCCTGCCGACCACGCGTCCATCTCACCTCGCTCTTGTTTCTTTTCCTGTCATCTCACTCTCGGGGCTCGCAAGAGTCCGATCAAGTAAGACTACGTCAAGTCTCCAGAAATATCCCCAAAAATATTTCCAGAAATCCAGAAATCCAGAAATCCAGAAATCCAGAAATCCAGAAATCTCCAAAAGCGAACAGGCAACCCTAGTAGACAACGGAACTCACCGTCGCAAACCAAGGAATCGGCCGTTGAAGCTAGCTTCCTTGTCCCGCAAACGATACTGTCCATTACTGTGACTGTCTTGCGAAGCTGCGAGGCCATGCCCGAATGCCCAAATTTTAATTTCCCCCGGACTCGTGGTTGCCACACAAGACGACAGAAAAGAAAAGAAAAAAGGAAAGAAGAGCCAAGAAAAGCAAAAAGACCGTGGGGAAGTAGTAAGATGGAACCGTCAATGGGTCGTCATGGGTGCTTTTGATGGGTCTTTCTATTCTATTCTTTTTCTTGTCTCTTTCTTCTTCCGTCTATTTTTGATGGGTCTCCCGTGAGACTCGATGGAATGCAGGAATCATAAATACACTGGTTCCCACGGTGTTTCTCTTTTCTGATTTTCTGATCTTCTTCCTTTCCTCCTCTGTCTCAGTCATAGTCACTCGTTTACCGTCTACACCCATCCAGTCTCTCTCCCTCACACCTCACCACCACCACCTCTCCGTCAAAATGGTCAACGCTTTATTCGCCCTGGGCCTTGCCGCCACTGCCCTCTTCCCCTCGGCCGCCGTCGCCCAGGAAGATGCCCCTCCGGCCTGCCCGGCTCCTCTGCCCGTCGGCCCCGACGGCGACGACTTTTACACGCCGCCCGACTCGCTGCCCGACGCCGACCACGGCGCCCTGATCTGGCAGCGCAACTACGACGGCGGTTCTGCGTCGCTCAAGAGCGGCCACAACACTTTGGTTCTGTACACCCAGGAGGGCGTCAACGGCGGCACCGTCGCCACGTCCGGGTTTGTGGCCGTCCCCGACGGCGATGCGCCCGAGGGCGGCTGGCCCATTGTCACGTGGGCCCACGGCACGACGGGCATTGCCGACCAGTGCGCGCCGTCCAAGTACGACCCGCCCAGCTACAATGATACGCGCGATCTGCTGCTGGACGGCTGGATCCAAAAGGGCTATGCCGTCGCCCACACCGACTACGAGGGCCTCGGCACGCCCGGCGACCACCCGTACCTGATTGGCCCCTCGGAAGGCCGTGCCGTGCTCGACATTGTCCGTGCCGCCCGCCAGCTTGACTCCCGCATCAGCAACAAGGTCGTCATCTCGGGCCACTCGCAGGGCGGCCACGCGGCGCTCTGGGCCGGCTCGCTCGCCGAGGAGTACACCCCCGAGCTCGACGTGCGCGCCACCGTGCCCTTTGCGCCCGCCAACTCGCTCGAGTCCGAGGTCACCCTGCTCGACGCCGTCGGCAACCTGACGTCGCTGTCGGGTCTTGTGGGTCTGATTGTGCGCGGCCTGTCCATTGCCAACTCGTCGCTCGACGTCACCCACCTTTTTACGGCGGAGGCCGCCGCCCTCTACCCCGAGACCCTGACCGAGTGCTCCATCTACCTCAACTCCAACGTGTCTTGGGGCGGCGTCGGCGCCGACGATCTCGTCGCGGAGGGCGCCAACCTCAAGGACGTTGTTTCTCAGCTCAAGGACAACGACCCGACCTACCTCACAAAGATCCCCCACCCCGTCATGGTCCTCCAGGGCTCGTCCGACACCACCGTCTTCCCCTTCACGACCGCCGCCATGGTCAAGAACCTCAAAGCCGGCGGCGTCGACATCACCGAGCAGATCTTTGACGGCGCCACGCACCAGACGCTCATTGACGCCGCCAAGGACTTTTCCACCACCTACCTCGAGAAGGCGTTTGCTTGAGTTGAGCGAGGATGTATGAATGAAAATAATGTATAAAGTGGTTGTTTATTGATAGAGTCTCTTTTGAAGATCTGTACGACGACATGAGGATGTTTGATTATGAATAAAAATAAATTAATATTTAATTCAATAATTCGTTCAAATGCAAGTAACCGAATGTGCGGGCAAGCTGCCAACTTGTGGTCAACAATGTACTTAAACCCCATAAAATCATGGAGTGATCAATTAAGACAAGCCTGGACTTGATAGTAACCTTTGTTAAAATCAATGTAAATGTCTTTTATGTGACCGTTTTCGCGAAATCTACAGTGTGTGAGCACCAATGTTGACCATCGTCAGAATGACTAAGCAGGCCTGTAAATGCCCCGCTTTTTCGAGCTCCCAGCTTCACCGCGTTTCAGGGGCACAAACGCGTTATCGATACCGCATTCACAGACGACCATCTTCAACTACGACACTTTGACGTCACTCCCCTCATCCACCAGACGACCCCATGTGGTCCGCACGCGCTCACAATGTCACGAAGAGCCGTGAAAGGAGAATACATTGAGACGGTGGGTCGCCCCGCGTAGCAATCAGCTCGAATCTCGCTAACACTGTCAGGACACCGGCAACAAGGTCTCCCGCAAGGCCACGCTCGTCGGCACGCAAAACATTATTCTCGGCGGCAAGAGCGTCATCCAGCAGGATGTCATGATCCGGGGCGATTTGGTCAGGTCGCTGCCTGCGAGCGCGAGCGGCAGCTCGTCGTCCTCCTCGTCGAGCGGCGGCAACACCGCCATCTCCATTGGCCGCTACTGCTTCCTGAGCCGCGGCGCGTGCCTGCGCCCGCCCGGCCGCCTGTGGAAGGGCGTCTTTTCGCACATGCCGCTGCGCATGGGCGACCACGTGTTTGTTGGTCAGAACACAACAGTGATGGCGGCGTCGATTGGCAGCCACGTGCACATTGGCGCCAACGTGGTGGTCGGCGACTTTGCGATTATCAAAGACTATGTCCGCGTGCTCGACGGCACGGTGATCCCGCCCAACATGGTGATTGCGAGCTTCAGTATCGTGGCCGGCCAGCCGGCGCGCGTGGTGGGCGAGCTGCCCGAGGGCTGCACCGAGGCCTTTGAGCTGCGGGAGCTGTACAAGACGGTCGGCAACAATCCGCAGCCGATGCAGGTGTAGGCGTGGAGGAGTCCATGGAGCGAGGGAGGCCATGGAGCGAAGCGACATGGCCTACCCTCGTGACATGGACCACCCACGCTCCTAGACTACCCCAGACGACATGACGCGAACAACGGAGAAACGGAAAAGGACGGCAGACGGCAGACGGCAGACGGCAGCTATGGAGACGACGGCAACAGTCGAGAGGATTCTACGGTAGTCGTCAGTGGAGATTTGGTGGAGAAATAAACGTAAACGAAGGCTTGACGAGCGCCTGACAAAGGCTTGAACAAAACAAGAAACGACGAGACGGCAGACAGTGGGCACAGTGGGCACGACGGATCGGATGCACAACACGCATCGAACAAGCATCGCTACGAAGAAAACAATCGAGGTATTTTCTCCATTTTTACTTGGCTTTTTGGCATCTCTTTGCGCTTCCTTGGACTGTCCTCTGGGCGTCATCTTGGACGTCTCTTGGACATCTCTTGGTCTCCCTGGCATATGTACTCGTGCGTGATTAATATCGTGCCCGTGACTTGGCCGTGACTTGGCCATGTACCTTTTGGAGCCTGGATAAAAGGCAGATGCGAGAAGAAGAGAGAAGTGAGAGGTGAGACACAAGAACAGGCAGGCAATACAAACGGCCAAAGAAGGCATGCAAAGTCTCTCCGACCAAAGGCCGTGGACAAGTATACAAGAACGACTCCATATTAGCCAGCCCTCGTCTTGGCTCGGCACGAGACGAAAGAAGATGCCAGAAGGAAGAAGACAAAAAGAGTCACGACGAGTGGTGGGAGGCAAAAAGCAAAAAACGTCTCACGCGCACATGGCAGCCACGGGCACAGACAGGAAGAAGAAGAAGAAAAGGCACTGAAAGATACAGACACTGACAAACTGAGAAACATTAGATGAATGTCAACCAAGGAACGACGACAAGGAACGAAACATTTGGGCAAAGCCCGGAGTATTATTCAAGATTGTTTATTGCCCGCCACACGGGCCAATCACGTTCTGCGCAGTCTGGACATCACCCGTCGAGATTGATTTTCAAGTCTTGGCGTCGCTGTCATGACTGTCTTTATCACCATCATCGCCCCCGGACTCTGCAGGCTAAACACCCGTCCACGGCCATTTTATCCAGAGAGCGGCCCATATTGGCAGGCACTATGGACAGTACTATGGACACCAGGCTTTTGTGTCTTTTCTGTCTCTTTTACGGTTGCCCAGCGTAGTTGGCCCTGTCATGTTATCGGCTTATTTATTTTTATCACATTTATCTCGATTTTCCACGATATTCTCCCATTCTTCCCATCCATATTCATTTTCACATTCATCCCACTGTGGACCCTACCCACTCACCCATACCCATTCGGCATCTCCAGATGTCGGCAGTCGAGAAATGGCCTGGGAGACGCTGGGGAAACGACGCTACGACTATGGAGACGACACTCTTGTCCAAGAGTCTTGGATCTGGGGGAAGGGAAGAGCACTGACAGGGCGACAATAAACACGCAAACCCGCAAGCCCGCAAAAACTCCGGGGAACTCCAGAATTGCCTGGATATTTCTCGATATACCTCGATATACGTGAATATCCCTTGGCGTCGTCTGTTCATTTTCTCCTTTGAAGCCTGCACTCACCACCACGAGGTCCTTCATTTTAGGATCCCTTCCTTTCTTCTTCTCTTCTTTTTTCTTCCCTCCTTCTTTCTCTCTCTCTCTCTTTTCTTTTCTTTCTTTCTCCTCAAGCAGTCTTCCCCTCTCCGTCTTCCCCCATCTTCTTGCCACCTTCTTCTGAACACGATCACCTTGCACTCTCTTGCACTGCACTGCACGTCATCATGTTGAGAAACCTTGCTCTCCTGGCCCTCGCGGCTTTCGGTGAGGCGGCCCCCCAGTTCGGCGGCGGTGGCGGCGGCGGCGGCACCACGATGCTGCGTTTCGGCTGCACCCAGGTCGTCATTGACCGTCTCGACCCCCTGGTCAACCCCGGCCAGCTGCCCTCGCCGCACGTCCACCAGGTCGTCGGCGGCAACGCGTTCAACGCCACCATGGCCTCGACCGACATTGCCAAGCTGGCGACGTGCACGACGTGCCAGTTCAGCGAGGATTTCTCCAACTACTGGACGGCCAACCTGTACTTCAAGGCCAAGAACGGCTCGCTGATCCGCGTCAAGCAGGGCGACGCCGCGCTGCAGTTCAACGACAAGTTCAGCAACCAGATCGACGGCGGCGTGCTGGTCTACTACGTCTCGGCCGCCCCCGGCAAGATCACCGCCTTCAAGCCCGGCTTCCGCATGCTGGTCGGCGACGCCAGCCGCAAGACCCCTCTCCCGAGCAACATGAAGCTCCAGAACTGCTTCCGCTGCTACTCGGGCCCCAACTTTGGCGGCGACACCGCCGCGCCCTGCCAGGGCGGCGCGATCGACACCACCGAGTTCCCCCAGAAGAAGTGCTACGGTGTCCGCTCCAACATCCTGTTCCCCACCTGCTGGGACGGCAAGAACCTGGACACGCCCAACCACCAGGACCACGTCGCCTACCCGACGTCGGGCCCCGCCGCTTTCCTCTCGCTCGGCGGCAGCTGCCCCTCGACCCACCCCGTCCGCATCCCCCAGATCATGCTCGAGGTCGTCTGGAAGACGGACGAGTTCAACGACCAGAGCATCTGGCCCGCCGACGGCAAGCCTTTTGTTTTCAGTGATGGCGACAAGATGGGCTACGCGCAGCACGCCGACTACGTCTTTGGCTGGAAGGACGACTCGCTCCAAAAGGCCATGGACACGGGCGGCTGCATGGGCGCGCGCTGCGGCTCGCTCAAGTACCAGACCATTGACCAGGCCAAGGCCTGCAAGGTCAAGAACATGGTCAAGGAGAACGTCGACGGCTGGATCTCGGCGCTGCCGGGTGACGATGGTGCGGCCATGAACATGAAGAACTAAGCGAGTTCATTGCCGAAGGCAATGATGAGCTGACCGCTCTTCTGTGTCTCTTCTGTCTGTATCCGTTGTGTTATTCTCTCAAGACTGCCTGTCTCTTCCTGTTGTACATTGGAGATGTTTCATTAGAAGACTGGGGAGGGCTCTCTTCTCTGTAATTACGATGGAAATGCCTGCTTCCTGGTATCACATCGTGCCTGCCAACCATAGTTTAGAGGGCTTCTGCCCTGACGTTCATTATTTAGTTTCATTTCTCAATACATTTTATTACAGCATGTCATGGATGTTAGTTAAGTTGGAAAGTGATAAATTGTTACCAAGTAAAACAGAAAAAAAAAGGAGAAAAGAAATCAAAATCAAAAAAGAAAGAAAGAAAGAAGAAGACGGGAAAACTCACCTACTCCGAAGCACCAGTAAAAGCCTCGAGCACACCCTGCCGCTTGGCCAGGTCAAAGTATGCGTGGAGAAGATTCTCCATGCTGTCGGGGCACTCGCCCACAAGCTCGTCGACAGTCAGGCCGGCCAGCGGCGCAAACACTGTCGAAATGTCAGTCCAGAGTAGAAGGAGAAAAGCGGGAGAGTGGACATCTCTTTTGTCGAGACCATCCTTTGTCTGCAGCGCCTCAATGTAGTGGAAGATGGACATACCTTGCTCGAGGTTGGCAACGGTCAGCTTCGTGTCGTCCCATCGTCTAGCCGGTTCACCTTCAAAGAGGGGATGCCCGTCGGCGTCGTCGTACAGGTTCTTTTCTGTCCGCATTTTCCGAAGGTAAGCAATGTCGCCGCCCAGCGACTGGAGCCGGTGCCCGACGGCCCGCAGTCGCATCACCAGCATCTGCGTGTGCCGGTGCGTCCGGTGGTACAGCTGCATCTCGTCCGCCTCGCAGGAAAGGACGTGCGTTCCGACGAGGTGCACCAGAAACTCGAGCGACAGCCGCTGGTTGTACTGGTCCGGCGACGCGACGCCCTCGCGGCGCTCGCACTCGGTCGTGAGGCGGGCGATGTCCAGCAGGCCCAGCAGGCTGGCAAACATGGTGTTCTCGTGCGTCTTGTCCTCGCCAAAACCGTAGAGGGCGCCGATGCGGCAGGAGTGGGCGATGGCGAGAGGCATGGTGGGTGGGCGAAAAGTGAGTAAATTTTGTGTTTGCAGAAAAGAAGACTGAAAAGCAGAACAAAAATAAATTCTACGAAAAGAAAGTCGAGTCATTAAGTAGACGTGATGCTGTTCACATTTTGGTGATGTTGTTCACGAATGTTGTATAAGGGGTTTAGTGGACAAAGGCGCTGTAATTGAACAAGTAGTGCCTGTATTTCAGCGATTGCCGCCCCTTTGTTTTCAAAACAATGCATTCACGCCATAACAAAGGACGTGTTCGTGGACATACTTTTACCAACAAGAATGAACGAAAACAAAGTTTGTACTGACAGGAGCTATATACATTTTGGATACGAATAGTAATGTTGAATTGTGAGGAAAGAAGAAATAAACAAATGAAAGAAAATCAAATATCATACATCACTCAGCCGTCCACCTTTTTCTTTCTCCCTTTCCTCATGCCAGCTTCTTCTGGATAAAGGCCGCCGCCTCCTTGCCGTACTTGTTCACATACTGCTGGTGCGCGTTCGCGTCGTTGCCGTTGCAGCAGTACGGGTCCGCCGAGTCGCAGTACGACTGGATAATCGAGGAGTCGGCCGGCGAGCACTTGAACCCGCTCGCCCGCGCCGCAAAGCCGTGGTTCGTGCACGTGCCGACATTGTACGGCAGGCCGGCCGTGTTGTGCGGGTCGCCCATGAAGATGGCGGCCTTGACCGCCTTGAGGGCTGCGCCTGTGAGGGTGGCGCCGGCGCCGCCGCACAGCGCATTGTCCATGATCTGGCCACCCTGCGAGTAGCCGACGAGCACGATCTTGGTGTCGGGGCAGCGCTGGTTGAGGGCCGTGACCGCCTTGACGACGGCGGCCGTGCCCTGCGACGCACTACTCTCGTAGCTGGCGCCGCCGCAGCTGCTCTGGCCACCGCAGGCCGGGTAGACGATCGCCTCGGAGGTGGCGCCCGAGTTGGCGCGGACGACCATGTCGACGAGGCCCTTGGAGGTGCCGTAGCCGGGGCTGACCGTCGTCTCGCGAGCGCCAAAGACGTGGACAGAAGGACAGTCGGCGAGCGGCGAGGCGGTGGCCAGGCCGGCGGCCAGGACAGGGAGGGCGGCGGTGAACTTCATGTTGGTGCTGGGAGAGTATGTGGTGATGCAAAGAGTGGTGTTCGAGAAAAGTAACGATAAAAAAAAGAACAGAATAAAGACAACGTCACACATTTATACAATTACGAGATGAGCTATCCTTGTCTCTTATGCTCTCCCTTTTACACTCATCTCCCAAAATAACACGCACGGTAACCCACCGGCTGGTCGACGGAAAAGTGTCCAGATCTGGTCAGACTCCCATGGATCCCATCAAAGAATCCATCAAAATTCATCAAATCCTATGAGGACCGCTCATATCATAAATATCAAACACGCCCACCCAGGGAAACTCTTCCCGAGCGGTCCGTCTTGGACACGAAAAAGAAAGGAAAAGAAAGGTCAGGCGGGGCACAAAGTCTCGTCCAAGATTACAAAATTGGCATCAACACGCGCCGACATCTCCATCAAAACATTGGCATGGACGTAAGGAAGGCAAGATGAGCCGTGAAGCGAAGGACTAGGAGTAATGGGTGAGGGGGTTTGCTCAAAGAGGTGGAACAAGGTACAAAGAAGAAGAGGAGGAGGAACAGGATCAAGCGAAAGGATACGATCTTCATTCTGGATGTCGTCTGTGCATACGAAGGGGTCTGTAAGTGAGACGTTGCAATGGATGCATTTCCATGTTCTTTCCATGTCCCAAAGGGGAAATCAGAGGGAACAATGTGGAACGACCATGCGTCCACTGATCTTCCACTGATCTGCCGTCCGTCCGCCACCAAATAAGCTTTGGTGGCGTATGGGGAAAGTCTGGGGCCCCATTCTCGTTTGTCGTTGTTCGTAAGTTTTTGTCGTGTTCTCCCGTTTCTAGTCTCTCTTCTCATTCCTCTTTGGGTATTATTCCTACTTCTATTTCTCCCGGTCGATCGCCCCCGAGATCTCGAGTTGTTCCCCGCCGGCAGAATAACAGAATATCGAGATCGGCAGTAGTCAATCTATGGTTAAAGGACATTTGCCGGGCGGGTAAATCACTGGGAGACGACATATTGTCCAGATTCTTGGCTCGGATTGTGGCTAAATACAAAATAAACAGAAATAACAGAAATAAACAAGACGGATCATGATCTTCCATGTTCGTGGGCAATATGAAGAAAATGTGGGGTGCATGTGAACATGTTCTTGCCCAATTTATCCGGATGGGTGTCGAGATTCCACTTTCTCTTTCTGTCCTTCCTGTTTCGTATGAAAAAGAAAAAAGAAGGAATAAAATGCATGTCGAGTCATTTTCACAAGATTTTTGGTAATTTTTGTTTGTTTTAATTGCGATTTCTTTTGGACAAATCTCAAATTGAAAATCATTTGACAAAAGAAAGCAACGAGCCAACGTTGTTAACGTAATTGTACCATGAATTGTGATTTCCTTTTCCAATTAAAAAGAAAAGAAAAGAAAGGAAATAAAAACCACAGTGTCACAGGCCTCATTTAATTCGTGTCGCTCACTTTTTTGTTTCACAAAAAAAAAAAAAAAAGAGCTGCTCACCTGAACAGCAAAAATGCGACCTCCGGGAATTGAACCCGAACCTTCGGCATGGAAAGCCGAAATCCTGACCATTAGACCAAGGACGCTAGGACGCTAGTTGCTTGTTGTTACGGTTGACCAGTTAGATGGGGTTATATAGAAAGGCCCACAAACAGCCTGTCGCAAAATATGTGCCACCCACTTACACCCAAATAGGAAATGTCGTAAAACACACATTGAACAACACGATCTTGACCTTTTCCAATCATCGTCGCTGGAAATATGCAATTAGAGAAACCAGTGACAAGTACCGCTGCAAAGAGCCGACGTTCAGATTTTGTCAACAAATATGGCATTCTCCCTCAATTTACACGGTCTATCGGCACTTACTCTGGTGGATTTACCCACTGAATTGACACTGATACAAAGAGGCAATATGAAGGCTGAACAAACAAGAAAGAGGGGTTCCCATGAAGTTTCTTCCTTTAACCTGCTTCTTTTCTTGTTGCCTTCAACTTTAGCAAAGGTATATTTCCTGCTCAGACATCGTGTCTGTCCTTTCTCGCATCTGCAATTGTAAAATCTCGTAGTCCGTAGCCTCATTCTGTGGTTCAACAATCACCAGCGCCAGTGAATTCAAGTTTGAATTTCTCAACATTTTCAGCAAACACGCCAAAATGATCAACGCCAAGATTTTGGCTGTCTCTCTCCTTGGCCTGGCCGGCCACGCCGCTGCCGAGTGTTCCCGCGACGCGCTGTTTGCGGCGGCCGACGCCTACATGGCGGCCCAGGTGGCGGGCGCGGTCGCGGGGTCTGCGTTCCAGAAGCTACTGGACCCGGCCGTGACCTACCGGCAGAACAACAAGGCGTCGGACGCCACCGCAAGCATCCTGGGCAAGGCGCTGAAACTCGACCACAACCGCACGATCGCCGACACGACGCAGTGCGCCTCGTACACGGAACTTGTGTCGACGGCGGGTCCTTATGTGGTTGGCACGCAGCTGCGCCACTCCGACGATGCCTCTGTGATCAAGGCCGTCGACATCATCGTCGCCACGACGGGTGACTGGGCGTTCAACGCCAAGCAGACGCTGCAGTACATTTCGACCGAGGACTGGGGGACGCTGGCGGACGCTGACCGCAGTCCCAGGGCCCTCCTCCAAGCGGCCGGCGACGCCTACCTCGACATGTGGAGCAACTCCAGCGCGATCAACGCCGTCCCCTGGGGCACGCCGTGCGCGCGCACCGAGGGGTCGATGCACGTGTCGCCGTCGTGCAAGTCGGGCGCCCCCACCACAGGATCGGCGGCGGGCAAGAACACGGACCGCCGGTATGTGATTGACGAGACGGTGGGCTCGTGCAACATTTTCTGTGCGTTTGGCGGGCAGATGCCGGACAGCCACGAGTTCCGGCTGATTGGGGGCAAGCTGCGGCTGGTGCATACGATTACGGTGTGATGCGAGGGTGCATAGCAGGCAGATAGTAATAGAGGGTATTCTTGGTAGTACTATTGTGAGCGCAGTCTAGACTGGGTAAATAGATGCCAAGTCCGTTCCTGAGTTCTGTGCCGTGTCTGTCTGACTGTGCTTGTGTTTACTGGCTGGTGTTTGCATTCTATCCCGCCTGTACCGTGTCGTCGGTTGTTGTTTATTGGTGTTCCTGAATTGACGAGAGGGGAAGAAGAAAATCAGGTACGACATACGACATACGACATACGACATACGACATACGACATACGACATGCGAAATAAGCCCGATAAAAGAGTAAGCACCGCAAAGGCACGACTCAGGCTGATGTTGTGTGGCGTCGAGAGGGGATATCACCCACCGTAGTAATGACTGAAATAACTGCAACGACCGCATTATGGCTCAAGTCCTGGCTCAAGTACTGGATGAACTGTTGGCTGATGTTGGCTGATGTCGGTAACTGGTGGATGAACCCTGTTGCTTGTCTGCCGCGTCTTGGCCCGAAGCTTAGGCCTCGCCAAAGGTGAGAGAAGCAAACCAATTGGGCATCTGCTCTGGCGTACCGGTGGCTAATACCAGCAACAGGGTAGAATGAGGGGAAAGTCGAGCCGCGGCGGCAGAGATATGACCAGCCCTGGGATCAGATGGGACATGGCAGTGTATGGACTGGGGAGTTCCGTGGAGTGGAGGAGTACTGTGGATGTATTTATTATGGGCCGTGGCCATTGATGTGGTCCTCGTCAATGCTTGTCTCGACAAGCAACGCCATCTTCAGTCGCTACCCTCCACCATGCGCTCCACTTTGTTCCTCGCCCTGCCTGGCCTGGCCTTGGCCGCCCCTGCTACGGTTGCGGACCCAGCTCCCGCGCCCGGCCCCGCCGCTGACGGCCGCTACACCATCGCGGCGGACGGCATCAAGGCGCAGTTTATTGCCTACGGCGCCACCCTGACCAACCTCTGGGTCAAGGACCGGCACGGCAACGACACGGACGTGGTCTTAGGATATGACGACGCCGCGTACTACCCCAAGGACCCGGGCCACCCGGTCTACAACTCGATCCCGGGCCGCTACGTGTCGCGCATTGGCAACGCCACGTACACACTGGACAACACGACCTACAGCACCGAAAAGAACGACGGCGCCAACACGCTGCACAGCGGCACCAACAACTGGTCGTACCGCGTGTGGAATGTGTCCACCGTAACGGCCGACAGCATCACGTTCTCGATCTACGACCCGGCCGGCAGCGAGAAGGGCATGCCTGGCGACGTGTGGGCCAATGTGACGTACACGCTGACGGCGGGCCGCATCGGCATCGTGATGCACGCGAGCGCGGATGCCAGGACCCGTAAGTGGAGTGCGAAGTAGGTAGATGAATATGTCACCAAAGAAAGAAATGCTAATGCTACGCAGCCCTGATGCTCACCCACCACACGTACTTTAACCTCGACGCCTACAAGAACGCCGCCTCGCCCAAGATCTGGGACCACACGCTGTACCTGCCGTACTCGCAGCGCTACCTCGAGGCCGACGACGGCGCCGTCCCGACGGGCAAGATCTTGACGGCGGCCCCGGGGGCCGTCAACGACTTTGCCAGCGCCGCCAATTTGTCACTGGGCCACGCCCAGGCCGACCCCAAGTTCGCCTCCAACTGCGGCGGCGGCGGCCAGTGCGAGGGCTACAACGGCTACTTTTTGGCCGAGAATGTGCCCACCCCAGACAGCGTGGTGGCCAAGCTGGCGGCCCCCTTCAATGGCATCGCCGCCGAGCTGCGCACCAACCAGCCCGGCATCATGGTCTACACGTGCAACTGGATGGACGGGACGGCGTCGCTCAAATCGACGCAGGGTAGCGCCAACGTCACCCAGGTCGGCCGCAGCTCGTGCGTGGCCATTGAGGCGCACGACTACCCCGACGCGATCAACCACCCCGAGTGGAACCGGACGGCGTACGAGATTGCGGCGCCGTCGGGCAGCCCGTACCTGTGGAACAGCTCGTGGACCTTCAGCACGTTCTGATCATCCGTAGCAGGCAGGCCGGTTGGTAGTGATGGCGATAGAGAAAGCGGAGCAGAGCGGAGCGAGGCAAAGTGAACGTGGTGGCAGTTATTTCTGTGTCTATGTCTAGTCTTGTGTACTTAATTGAATGTTCTTCCTCACTTCCTACTGCAATGATTGAATCTCCTTGATCTCCTGGCGGGTCTGCTCGATGATCGTCGCGGCGTCGTCGACGCTCCTCACCAGACCGACGCTCGCCGACACGTATGTCGCCACCCGGCCTTCCGGGCCCCACGCTGCACTTCCTCCAGCCTTGACGGCCGCGTCGTGTCTTTTCTTCAACTCGTCAAACGACACGCCCGCCTCCTTGTCGGCCCAGCTCTGATTGAGGAGTCCACGCGGGCTGAACTGCTCGGGCCACCCAAACGTGCCCCGCAAGTGGTTGTACAGGTGCGTCCGCCCCGTATTGGCCGCCCCGTCCGAGGCCCGCACCACCTCCGCCTGGTACGCCGGGTTGACGCGGGCTTCGGTGGCGGCGAGGAAGCGCGTGCCCATAGCGACGGCGGCTGCGCCAAGACTGAGGGTGGCAGCCGCGCCCCGGCCGTCGGCAATCCCGCCGGCGCCGACCAGGGGCAGCCTGCCCTCCAAAGCGTCCGCCACTTCAGGGAGGAGCGACATCAACCCTATACCGTCGCTCGTCCGACCATGGCCTCCTGCCTCGGCGCCTTGGAGGACGAGGGCGTCGGCCGAGGCGGAGGAGGAAGCAGCCTCGACTGCCTCCCTCAAAGTGCCCACCTGTATCCAAACCTGCGTCCCGGGCGACGCTTTTCGGAGTGCCGCCGTCCACTGGTCCAGCTGCTGCTGGCCGTCGCGGGGGGCAAACAGCCACACCGCGCAGGGGCGGTGCAAGCTGACGGCGGAGGTGGCAGACGACAAGTCGCCGTTCCACACCTGGAAGCCGATGCCGATGGGGAGGAGGGATGACGGGGTTGATGACGCCTTTGGCGTCTTCAAAGGGCTCGCCTGCAGGATCGACTTGGCTTCCGCCAAGTCCTTCCCCGACGACTCGGGCGTCTCCCCAGGCCCGATGAACCCGAGCCCGCCCGCCCGCGCAATGGCGACGGCCATCGCAGGGCCGGAGAAGACGCGCATGGGCGCGCCGACCAGAAGTGGCGACGTCGTCCACGGGAACAGCTCGGCCAACCGGGTGCGGTGCTCGACGGCGCGGCGAGCCGCTTGGAGGGGACGGGACATCTTTCCACGAACGACGACCGCGGAGCACGAAGTGCGGAGTGGGAGGAGGAGTGGACGAGTGAATCGAAGGTGAGGGAAAGTGGATCCTGACTACCTCCCCTTTAGGAGATGTTGCTGTTTACAGCAGGCGTGGAGATGGCTCGCTATCGCTATCGTGACGCGGGGTCGAGACGGACTGATACTGACGACGGGCTGGCGTCAATTGCGGCCGAGAGAGGGGAGATGACCGATGCAAGACCGCTGATTCGTGCGGGTGTCGTTCCGACGAGGCTCTTGTCTCGCTCTCAATCTGGTTGAATTGAGTTGCTGTTACAATGCGCTGCCGTTGCTATCACTTTGCGGACCGACCCTGAATTGACTTGGGTGTGGATGTCCACTGATAGCATCCCGTGTTTTAGGTGTTTTGGGGTGTGACTTAAGGTGCGCCGTCGACGTCCGGCTGCGGGGGACAGCTTGGCATATGTATGATTTGAAGGGATTGCGAATTAGTGCGCTTGTCCACAAGAATGTCCGCGGAGAAGCGAGTTCCAAAGTAAAAGACAGCCGTTGCGGCGCCGTTAGACTGATGCACGAGGTGCGAGGAAGTGGTAAAAGGAAAACGGCTACAAAACGGGCAGAGAACGGGGAGAGAACGGCCAACAGTGACCACAAAGAACGATTGGCATGACGTCGGCATCGGGCGTGTGGACGCTGTGGTGGGAGCACTGGAGCGCGCACTGACGACAGCAATCGATCACTGGGAGACTGGGCTGGGCCCACTATGATTGGTAACAACCAGCGTGCTCGACCGTGTTTGGGTGACCCCACCAGACCCGTCTTACAGGACACTAACAGCGCTAAAGCAGCCAACGACAGCCTAAAGAATTGGCATTATCCAGGCGGATACCAGCCTTCCTTCATGGGAAGTTTCAACGAGTTAACGAGTGACTCTTCACGCCCTTTGGCAGACAACCACTGACAGCCTGACAGGTCAAACATAAAATAAGCTTGAGCATGATTAGTCTTGTTTTATTTCCTTTTTCGAGTCTGGTCCCTGGATTTCAATCTAAACATCTCCCGTTTTGGCAGGTTGAAGCGTTGTCCCCTTCTTCTTGACTCACAAAGACAGAAAGACATCGGCGATATCACTCCTGCTGTCAATTGCCTAGAAACCACCTGTAAAAGTTAACCACCGTTAAATCACCTTTAAATCACCGGCTGTAGCCGACTCCAGAGTGCAGCACCGTTTGTCATCTAAAAGGTGAGGTTCCCCAGACACAACACGATTCGTATCAACAGACCTCCTCCACATCAACAGTCCTCCTACCTCCTACTTACCATGTACCAGCGCAACGAACACGCCATCACCAGCCAGGACGAGCTGCACCAGCTCGTCCGCGACAATGCCCTGGGCCAGCTCACCACGGCCATCATCGCCGACGGACTCCCCCTGATCCAGTCCACGCACGTTCCGTGGATGCTCGAAACGGGCGAAGGAAATGGCAAGCTGCTCGGCCACATGGCCAAGGCCAACCCGCAGGTCAAGGCCATGCTCAAGTCCATCGAGGGCACGACACCCGAAACGCCCGGCGTCTACCCGCTCGACCAGGAGGTCTTGGTGGTCTTCACGTCCAACGTTCAGCACTATGTGACGCCCAAGTTTTACACGGAAACAAAACCTACCTCGGGCAAGGTCGTCCCTACCTGGAACTATGCCACTGTCCACGCCCGCGGCAAGGCCACTCTGTATGTTGGCGGCGGCCCGGCCGGCGGCGCATCGACCAACGCGGCGGCCGACGCTTTCCTGCAGTACCAGATCGATCTGTTGTCAAAATACGGCGAAAAGGACATTATGGGCTACACTGGAGAAGACGGCAAGGCCGCCCCGTGGCAAGTGTCCGACGCCCCCGCCCCGTACCTCGACATTATGCGCAAGATGATTGTCGGCATCGCCATTGAGATCACCGACATCGAGGGCAAGTACAAGATGTCGCAGGAAATGCGCGAGGGCGACCGGCAGGGCGTTGTCGCCGGCTTTGCCTCGCTCAAATCCGACACGGCGGCCGCCATGTCCGCCAAGGTCGCCCAGAAGAACGAGGAGACGAAAGCCACGAAGGCGGCCAAAGCGGCTGCTTAGGAGAGGGGAAAAGACGTCGGAAAAGGAGCAGTTTAAACACAGCTCACAATGATACACTTGTACATAATATTAATTCAACATAATACCATTTTGCATTTTCATATACGCTCCAACAAACCGACTCGAGAGAAAATGGTCACTGGCAGCAACGCCATGTGCAGAAGAGAAGAGTGAAGATCAAGGCAGGACGCCATAAGCAACGATAGTAAAGAAGAAGTATTGTAACAAAAGTCACTTGATGAACACGAAATTCGAACGGGCAACGAAAAGAGATGCTTATTTACTAGGCATCAAAACATCATATGATATCATCGTGAATGTCAGAATACCATCAAATGTTCGCGAGTAGGCAACAGTTTGCGCACCTTTGGCCCCACTTGGGCAGTGCACTACCCTACTTAAACTAAAGAGCTGGCAATACCCTTCAACAACAACTCCTGGTGGTCTAGTTGGTTTATGGCATCGGACTGTAATTGCACCCAGTTAAAATCCGAGAGTCGGGCGTTCGATTCGCCCCCGGGAGATTTTTTGTTCTTTTCGACGACTTTTTTTGCTCGTTTTTTTTTTCTTTTTTTTATTACAATCAAGACACTTGATCAAGTAGCATTTGTGTTTCTTTTTTGGTATTTTTTTTTTCTTCTTATTACTTTCTATTACTTTTTTTTAAAATATTTTCCCAAAAAAACGAAAGTGATGAAAAAATATTGATAAATTGAACGAAGTATTTGAAACAATAGTGATGGTTAACGTGCTTGATGCGAACACATAATTCTGATGGAATTAGATCGGTCACAACCTTTTCTTTTCTTAACCTCCCTATGTACATATCTGCCTGCTACGCACCTATGATGGCGGCGCAACACCAATGGTCATCCCGCCGTCCACGTTCAACACCTGCCCCGTCATCCATTGCGACTCGGGCATGCACAGAAACACAATCGCACCCGCAATGTCCGCTGGCTTGCCCAGCCGCGGCCACGGCGTCGCCTGCTGCATGAGGGACCGGATGCTGTCCGTCTCCAAGTTGCCGCGGGCCATTCCTGTCGCGACGACACCCGGTGCTACGCAGTTGATATTGATTGAGTCCTTGGCGTGGTCCAGCGCGCCCGCCCGCGTCATGTGGTTCACCGACGCTTTGGTGGCAGAGTAGGCCACCTCGCCGGGGAAGCCCGTGACGCCCGCACACGACGAGACATTGACGATGCGGCCGCGGCTGCCCCAGGCGGCGTCGACTTCTTGCCGCAAAAACTGGCGTATGGCCAGCCGGTTCATGCGCGCCGTCCCCAGCGTGTTGACGGCCACCATCTTGGCCCACAGGTCCTCGTCTTCGTCGCCAAAGAGCCGGAACGTGGTCCAGTAGCCGGCGCAGTTGACGACAATGTCGAGGCGCCCAAATGTGGCGACAGCCAGCTCGAATACCTTGTCCACCTGCTTGGTATCGGCAATGTCGACGGCCTGGAAAATGGCCTCGCCTCCGGCTGCCTTGACGACTTCCGGGGTCGTCTTGTCGAGGTCGGCCTCGAACCCGCGCGGGTTGGGCTTTTCCTGCAGGTCGGCGCAGACGATCTTGGCGCCTTTGGCGGCGAGGGAAATGGCCGTCGCGCGGCCCACTAGAAGGTGAGTGTAAATAAGTGAGCATGAGTGTTATAGGATGCGATTGACGTACTGCCCGACGATGCGCCCGTAATGAGGGCCACCTTTCCTGCTAGTGGTTGTGCCATGGTGCTTTTTGTGTCTGTGAGTGATGTAAACAAAGATGTGAAGATGATGCGCATTGGAAATTTCACACGATTGTCTACGAAATTCCTTTCCTAATAAAGAAGTAGAACCGTACGACTCAGTCCGCAATACGGAGGACAGACGTCACTGAAATGAAAACTATTACCGCTCTTGTTCTTGCCCCTGACACTGTTCCCATTCTGACAAATGCAATCAACGGCCACGATGCGGGCCTTTTCCGAAACGGGGCCTACATTGCCGGTGGCCGTTGAATTTACGCATGCGGGGATGAAGTTTGGAGAAGGGTGAGTTTGGTGACGAGAGACGAGTTCGTGCGAAGTTTGTCCGTACTAACCGAGAGCACGTGCTACCGAGACGGTATGTGGACCCTTAGTCCGGCCCTAAGCGTGTAAGTCAGACTGTGTGTTTAGCGCACAGTCTAACTCGTACAGGATACATCGAGAACAGACGGTTCGTGATGCCACGTTCGTTACTCATCCACAACCAACGGCGTCGAGTCTAAGAGTAAGAACAGGCAAAACCTTGAATTTTTATAGTTAAACGTATTTAATGGCTTGCTGGCCCACAAAATCTTGGATTTTGTGAATTTAGATCTCTCTGCACACATTATCTTCTCTTCTCGCCAACTCTCAACGCAACACTGTCGACAGCGACCGAATCTCACTTTTCCGCAAAACAACCCCACCAACAACTAGTCAAGATGGATCCCGACTTTGATGACAGGGATCTTGACGAGCCTCAGGCCGACCCTTTCGACTTTGACAGCCACCAGTTCTGCTTCTTGGTCTTCGTTACCTTGTGCAACCCCAACATGGTCCTCCAGATCATCGGCCTCCTTGTGGCGCATCTGCCCTGGTGGCCCGAGTGGCTCTTCGACTTCTTCTACGAGCATATTCTCTACCCTTCTAGGCCTGAGGGCGTCGAAGGAATTCCAAGATGAGGCATCAAACGACGTTCTGGGTGAGGTATCAATCAACGATTTACAGACGAAGCCTGCCTTTGGACAACCTGGCCATTTGCCACCCTAGCGCAAGGCTGGTAAAAGCTAGCCCTGGAAACAGTGTGGTGCTTATCTAATAGCTTGCGCTCCGTCTTGATGGCTCGTGTCCGTCCCTGATATGGTCATGGTCATATTTGCGCCACCTACCCTGCATGGACCTGCTGAATGTATGGTTCTTTTGAGCCACTGGACCTGATCTTGTGCAATGTTGTGAAGTCAAAGCAACTGGGCTCTTCCACTCGGAAGCAAGCCATCATAATTGGCGAAAGCCAATTTTCGATTTTTGCTGAAGTAAAAACGAACACTGCACTCGAAGCTGGATACGACGGAGCGCATGTCCCATCAGGTTCAATCAAAACCTCGATATTCAATAATGCCGAAGTCACAAAGAACTGGTTCGTGATGAGTTGAAGTGTTGAGTGTTCTACACAGGTTGATGCCAAAGATGAAGATTGGTGACGGGCGGTACCGTTTTCCGACATCCACTAAAGTGGTGTGTATTGACAAGTCGAAAAAGTCAACATCGATGCCATCCACACCGAAGTTGGTCCATTTTTGAGCTTGCGACTGGCTTCATTTCTCACCACGGAACTGACATTGACTACGAGCTTAGCTCTCCATGCAATTCCCCGCACAAAGATGAACTGAAAGCTTTGCGACAGGAAGATAACACAATAAATAAGAACTTGAAGCCAAGCTGCAACTTTGTGCACCCTATTCTACGTCGTACATTGCTTCAATTATCACACATCGACAATATGGCGACAACATTCCAAAACAAGGTATACTGCGTCACGGGTGCCGCCTCAGGCATCGGCAAGGCTACGGCCATTCTGCTTGCCCAAAAGGGCGCGGCCGGTCTGGCCCTGAGCGATGTCGACGCCGCCGGTCTCGCCGATACGGAAAAGACCTGTACGGCCGCCGGCGCCAAAGTCGTCTCGACAAAGGTCGACGTTCGCGACCGTGAGCAGGTCGAGGCCTGGACCAAGGCCGCCGTCGCCGAGTTTGGCCGTCTCGACGGCGCCGCCAATATCGCGGGAGTCGCCGGCGGCAACGGCGATACTGTGATTGAGACAATCGTCCAGGCCGACTGGGATTTTACCCTGGGCGTCAACTTGAACGGCGTCATGAACTGCATGCGCGCACAGCTCCCGCACCTGCCCCGCCCGGGCGGCGCCATTGTCAACATTGCCAGCACGTCGGGGCGGCGCGGCCTCGCACACAATGCCGCCTACGCAAGCAGCAAGTTTGCCGTCATTGGCCTGACCGAGTCGGCGGCCGGCGAGTACGCCAAGCACGGCATCCGGATCAATGCGCTGCTCCCTGGCCCCATCGACACCAAGATTTTCCGCGACGGCGAGGCCATTGGCTTGTTTGACTCGGTGTCCATTTCGAAAGAGACGCTGCTGGGCCGCATGGGCCAGGCCGAGGAGGTGGCCAAGGTGCTGTGCTTCCTGCTGAGCGACGACGCATCCTATGTGACGGGAGGTAAGCCGAGGCAATCGCCATCCTTTAATCTTTTCTGACTACAATACTGACGGCTTTGTTAGCGCACTGGAACGTGGATGGAGGGTACCTTGCCTGCTGAGAGCAGTTCAAGTGAAATGTGGAGAGTGGCTCATACATACCGATAATACAAGCATCTTCGATACTGCCATCAATGTGCAGTCCATTAACTACAGAAAAAGATGCTATGTGCACGCATATGTGACCAATGCTGTTGGGATTGACACGATTGTGGGCAGAGATTGATCTCGCTGGTGTGTCTCGGCAAAGGCGTGAATGGGGTGAGAAAAAAAAAAGGGGGTAGCGCTGGGGAAATCGTACCTGATTCTATCCAATGTAGGAAAGGGCGACGTTAATAACGATGAAAATTACGTTAAAACGCAAGAGCAGATTAAGTGAATTTATTCTGTCAAGGAAGGGACGATGATGGTTGTTGTGACGAAACAAGACTAATCACGTGCCCCGCCTAATCGTGGCTTTGTTGTTGTTTTTGTTGTTCCTTCCTGAACAGGCAGCTTCGTCAAACAATATCAGAAAGTCAATAATACAGATCTGAAATCTTTTGCTTCTCTTCCACAGAAACGTGCAGAGAAACATTTCACGAAAGAACCAACCACACCGAACACCCCCTATGGCCGTCATGGAATGATTGGTGTCAGCTCTCGAACTCGATCGTCCCATACGACATCCCCGCAAGCGCAAGGCGCACTGGAACGATGCGCGAAGATGGAACCCCAAAAGCACAGCTTCAGGCGACTGAGCAAAATGCAGGCGACACAAGCCATATTCGTTTTTGACAGCCGGCAAGTATTTCGTCCTTCGGTGCCCAATAAGAAGATTGACAGGATGTGGTGGTCTAACATGAAAAGTAGGGCGACACTCTCCAGCCTTGTCTGCTTCTTTGGGTACTTCTCGCCAGGACTGTCAAACTGCATCTTGCATTCGTTCACGAGTAATACCGCTTTGTTTCCGTGCTCTGGTTGATACCCCTGCTGCCCTGGTCTGGCCGCTGTTCTGCCTGGTGCTAACGATGCATGGGTTCTGCCACGTCGACTCTCTCAAAAGATCCCAAAACCCCTCAAAATTCCGACCAAAACCCCAAAACCTCGAGCAAAAAAGAGCACAAGGCCTCACAGCCTCGAAATGGTCCCCGCTTTGGCCAATCGCGGTGGCCGCGACGAGATGCAACAGAAACTGGGCAGTGCACCAAGCTTGAAGAAGAGGCTCTGAAGGATTGAGGCGCCCGCTGTAAACAGGCCTTGGCATCCGAATGAGGTTATCGTCCGAACCCCACAACCGCGAAACAAAACGACCTGAAAGAGGGGAGCTGCCTTGTCTTCAGCGATCGTCGTTCAGCGTGTGAACTTTGACCATTAATTTCGACTTTCAACTTTTAAAGTTTCAACACGGAAAGACTTTCAATCTCGCGTTGCTTCCACAGATTTCGTGTATCACGAGTGCGCGCGCGCCAACATGACAAATTCTTGAAAGGAAACCAGACACATTGCAGCCTCACCGCTGTAAACAGTCAACATGGCGAATCGACCGCTTTGTTTGCTGTCGCTGGGTATGTGGCACCCACATTTGATCATTTGTTTGACGAATTGTCTGGCTAATCTGCAAACCAAGATGGCGGCGGCATTCGAGGCCTCTCCGAACTGGTCATCCTGGAGGAGATTATGCGACGCATCAAGAGCGACCTGGGACTGGACTACGACCCACGACCGGCCGACTTCTTCGACCTTATCGGCGGAACATCGACGGGCGGACTTATTGCGCTTTTGCTTGGTCGTCTGCGCTTGACGGTGCCCCAAGCAAGGGCCGAGTATGTCAAGATCGCGAAAGACGTGTTTTCCATCAAGCAATTTCTGAAAAAGTCAAAATTCGACGGAAAGCAGCTCGAACAGGCAGTCAAAAATGTTTTGCGGGATACTCTGGGACAAGGCCACGAGGAAGACAGGATGCTCAGTCCTGACCAGGATGGCTGCAAAGTGTGAGTTCTTCTCTACTGCCTTTTTTCTTTTTTTTGTTGTTTTCTACCGACTGGCTGACTGGACGGCAATTCAGATTCGTCTGCACAGTGCCTCAGAAAGATGTCCGGGCCCGATCAGGCCCAACACTCTTCCGCAGCTACAACGTCCGCGAGCACGCCACCTACAACTGCACCATTTGGGAGGCGAGCCGGGCCACATCGGCGGCACCAACATACTTTGACCCCATTGCCATTGGCGACCCCGGCGAACAGGAAGTGTTTGTCGACGGCGGGCTCGGGCACAACAACCCTATCGAGCACGTCCTAGCAGAGGCCCGGCGCATATTTCCAACGCGCGAGGTTGCAAGTGTGGTCAGCATCGGGACAGGCATTGCTGGCGTCATACAATTCCCAAACTCACCCAAGACGAGCCCCATACAACTTGTGTATGCCCTGAAGAGGCTGGCGACCGAGTCCGATACGATCAGTGACATTGTCAAGATGCGCTTCCACGACCAGCCAGACACATTCTTTCGTTTCAGCGTCGACAGCGGCCTGTCCGACATTGAGCTGGCAGAGTGGGAGCGTCTCCCAGAAGTCCGCACGTACACAACTGAGTACATGAAACAGCCGGCGGTCACCCAGGACATTGACGGCGCTGTAAGCTCAATTATTCGAGCTCGGTCACCTGCCGATCCCGACTATGCCGGTCCTGCGGCCCCTGCTCCCCCCAAAGCCCTTGCAGCCGCCCCCAAAGTGTTTTCAGGCGAGGACACACGGCCCCAACCAGTACGGCCAGTTCGGCCCTTGCTCACTCCCATCTCCATACGCAAACGGGTGCCTCGCTCCGTCCGTTCTTCGGCCTCTACCTACCTGACGGATGCGCCTCCATCTCCGACCCAGCCACAACGACAGCCCCCCATCAGGTCTATGAACAGTGTTTCCGTCCTGTCCATAGCCGATGTCGAAACAAATTTTGCCGGCTGGCATGAAAGGATGCCTGTCAGCGACTCGGAAGACGACCCTGGGGCTTTTGTTCCATTTCCACCGGCAGACATGTCCGATGCCAGTACAGCAACATGCCCATCTCCTACTAGCACAACAACAAGTACACCGCGCGCCTCCTTTTCCAACCAGTCCCCAAGACCTCTAGATGCACTATCGAGCCAGTCACAGGGTACATCAACAGTTTCACCTGGGTCTATACATCCTGCCTCAGACCCGGCCAGAAAAGAAGCTCCAATACCAGCCGTTTGGACGGTACCGTTTAGCATAAACGACGCGTTTACAGGACGCCAGAGATATATCAACGAGCTCTACGAGAAGCTGTTTAACAACGACGGAAAGAAGACACCTATGGTCGCGATATACGGCCTTGGCGGCATCGGCAAGACAGAGCTGGCACTGGCCTATGCATACCATTTTCATTACAAAGTCAAGTACCGGACTGTCCTGTGGATAGACTGCACTCGGCGCGAGACCATTGAGAATTCATTTGCAGCAGCGGCAGAGGTGTTGGGATCACATGGTAATGAAATGGGCAACGACAAAACAGACAGCATGCTTGCTGTCAGGAAGCACCTGATCGACCTGGACGCCAATGACCAACGATGGCTGGTCATCTTCGACAATGCCGATGATATTGGCCTCTGGACAGAGCCTTGGAAGCGACGGCAGTTCCGCGGACAGATAAAGAAGCGCATGTCGAAGATCTGGAAGACGACATCGTTGGCATCGGGGTCCACGGCCGAGACGGCGCGCACGTCGGAACCCCTCCCCGAATGCCTGAAGGATTATCTACCGAGAGACTGCAGTTGTGGGTCCATCCTGTTTACCACCCGAGACCGACGCATTGCCAGCAGCCTCGCGGGACAAAACATGATGTACCTTTACGAGCCTGGCCGGGATTCAAGCCGCAGCATACTGAGAAACAGTCTCAACACGCCGTCCCTTGTGGAAGAGAACGAAGCCGACACAGATGAGCTCATTCGGCGGTTTCGGAACCATCCTCTCGCTCTCGTGCAGGCCGCCCGGTATATGAACAAGAATGGGGTCGACGTCAGTCGATACCTGGAAATCGCACACCGCAGTCAACTGGAATGGAACAATGTGTTCAGCGAGGAGTACAGCTTCGAGGAAGCTTTTGAAATGATCGCATTGACACCGCGGCCTTTGTCCTTCTCTTCGAGCTTGTCATCTTCGCCATCCCGACCTCCCTTGGAATTGGACGTGGCCGCTGCGTGCAAACGCCAGGTGACCACAACGTGGCTGACGACCATTCAGAACATCAGCAAGACAGACAGTCTAGCCTTTGACTACCTCTGCTTCATGGCCTGTCTCGATCACTGGGACATCCCGCAGCAGCTTCTGCCGCCAGCCCAGCCGCCGGTTGAGATGACCAAGGCCCTCAACACACTCATGGCCTACTCGTTCATCTCCATTGCAGAGGGCAAAATATCAGTTCACCGCCTTGTCCACCGTACCATGAAAAACTGGCTCGCTGCTTCGAACACGACAGGAAAATGGGCCGAGCTAGTCGTCTCACGCTTAAACCTGCTCTTCCACGACTACCCTTCCCAGTCCGGCGTCAACAGAGACCAACTGCGGCGCTGTGGAGACCTTGCAGTCAGTCTTTTTGCGAATCGGCTGGCCAACTTTGAAAAAAAGGAGACCATAAACCTCATATCTTGTCTCGCAAAATTTTACATGGCTGAAAAAAGTCACGACGAAGCCGTCTGGTTTCTCGGGTCGGTTGTCCGCTGCTATACTGATGACAAGACAAATTATGGACCGAACCATGCCACCACGCACAAGTGGATGATGAAATTGGCTGGGGTTTATGTGGAACAAGACAGGTTCGCAGACGCCAGCAACCTCCATATACGAGTTATGCTGTCCCAGACCCGCGACGACATGGACCCAACATACCGCGGTATGCACATTAGCGGCAAGCAGCAGCAAGAGTACGACAACGAAAATATGCTCAAACACTTTTACAAAAACTCAAAGTCTCTCTTGGGCAAGGGCCGACACAAGGATGCCGTCCCGCTGCTGGAGCACATCCTCGAGGCCAGCAAGCGTGTCCACGGACGCACCCATCGAAACACCCTCGACAATATGCAGAGGCTGGCCTGCGTCTACGGTCTTGTCAAGCGCACTGTTGAGGCCGAAAAGCTCCAGTCACGGGCATTCAGCGAGTACAGACGACAGCTGGGCATGATGGACATGGAAACGCTCAGGTGCATGGCGACGCTGGCTAACATGAAGCTGTGGGTCGGCCGCAAAGGCGAGGCTGTTGCCATGGCCCATGACTGTCTCGACTACGCACTGCGGTCCAGCAAGAATGTGCCTCGCGAGATTGAACGAAACTGCAGTGAAATCCTGGAGGCAGTCAAGGAAGACAGAGAAAACAGAGAAGACACGGAAGACGCAGAAGACACAGACGACACGGCGGGTAGTGATACGAAGCGGAAGCCGGCAAGAGACAAGACGAGACGTGCAACGAGAGACAGAAAGGAAAAGGAAAGGGGAGAGGAGACCAGCGAGATGGCCAGTGGCACAACCAGCGGTGCCACGACAAACAGCGAAACAAAAGGGACGTCACGGGCGACGAGAAAGCCGAGAAACAGGCAAATCCCAGAGAGACGGGCCGCAACCGACCAAAACAGACGGCCAACGACGAGAAACGACGGCGATAAGAACGGAAGCCGAAGCAAAAACAAGAACAAAAGCAGCAACAACAGGACGTCGAGATCTCCCAACGTATACATTACCAACATCGTGACTTATGGCGGGCAGCCATAGATACAGGACAGCACGGAGTCCCATCAGTATTTGGGTCGGCCACGGCCAGTGAGTACCTGCTGTTGTACATCATTTTTTTCTCCCCTTTTTTCTTTTTTAATGATCGTATTTGAGGGGAATAAAATAGTTTTGGAGTCCTGGTGTGTGCAGACATTTGTCTCACAATTGCATAGTCTTGGGTAGGAGTCATGTTGCATTTTATCACTGGCACCGGACGGATATATTTTGAAGTATATGTTGTTCATTTTCTGGGCATCGACCCGGGTATCTGTGATTAAAATTAGGTAGAAAAAGGCATTAGATAAGTCATATCAGTTTCATAATCATGCATTATCCTCCTTTCGCCCATGTACAAAGCCCAGAAACCGGCCCTTTTGGCACGCCAGCAAGTGCTCCAGCTGCGCCTCCAGAACACGCCCAACAAGCAAACTCGGGTCCCGGTCGGCCGCGTGGTGGATCATCTTGAGGTACTCAGCTCTGTCCAAGCCGGGCAGGTAGCTGGGCAGGTAGCCGTGGCGCATCAGGTCGTCCTGCAGAAGCATGCGGGATACACGGCCGTTGCCGTCGACAAACGGGTGGACCTGGAGAAAGTACACCATGCTGTGGAGGGCAAAGAGGAGGGGGTGTTCTTGCGCGTGCTCGTCCGTCATAGGGTCCGCCCGCTGCCGCCACTCAAAGAATCGCCGCAGACAGGCTGGGACCTCGAGATGATAGGGAAAGACGGCGCGGGGGTTGCTGCGGACACCAATGGGAGTCTGGCGGTAGTCGCCGAGCCGGATCCGAGGGCCCAGTGTCCAGGGGTAGAAGCCCCGGCCGCTTTCGTCCAGGTCCTTCATGGCGATTATGGAGAGGGAGCGGATGTCGTTTTCGGTAAGGCCGGCTGTGTCCTGCCGCCTGCGAACATGAGCCGTCTCGGCGATCCATCGGCTGGCGATGATGTGGTTGCGCAGCTCGATGGATTCGGTCGTCGTACGCTCCGTGTCGGTCACAAACGAGTCCAGTTGTGGGAAAGGCGTCTCACGAGCAATGCTGTCGACAGACAGCGAGGTCAGTCTGGCCTCGGGGAAGAATGTTGCCTCCATCTCGTTGGACATCGCCAGGCTGTTTTGCGGGGCCAGACTGTTTTGCTCAATCATGACAGACTGGTGGGCAATCGCTGGGACCATAGTCATGGATGCCGTCCAGATATCTTGTGCCCGGATCGACTGCCGCAGCTTGTCAATCTCGGCAAGGGTTTTGGAAAGTTCCTGCGCCTGTTAGTTTGTATTTCTTGGTAGCTTGTCTTTCATGTGCTTGAACTCACATTTTGGTTCTGGCACTCGAGATAGCCCATGTGCTCGCTGTCGCCTGGGCGGTGGTAGTCTTCCCAGACTCGCCCAGACTTGGCCAGCGCAATGTAGGCCGGCGAGTCCTTTTCGAGCTCGCGAAACGGGGTATAGATCTTGTCGAGAAGCGCGCGTCTCTCAAGTCGCGTCGCCAGACGAAATGTTTGTCGGAACGCCATCGTGACGTGGCATGGTGCGTGTGCAGTGGGTGTTGTGGTATTCAGATGGAAAGTAAGCTTCAAGAAAATGACAAAAAACGTGGCCGAGATGACTTGTTCTTAAGAAGTTGAGTTTTGTGGAAAGGTTCGATGTGAAAAGAATCGCAGTTGTGTGCGCTGTATGTCGTAGATGTACAAACACACAGGCTTCCATTTTAGGCCTAGCGCAGAGTAGGACCTACACTTAAAGTCACGTGTTGGCATAACTTTGCTGCAATTACTGGGTGCCAGGGCATGTGATCTGTTTTGTCGAGTACCAATGACTAAGCGACAGGCGGCTCTAAAGATGCGGCCGTGGCCCGAGGCAGCCTGAATTCCAACTTGCCACCATCAACGATCACCATCAATCAGACATCACCAACGACGGTCACCAACAATCGCGTGAACAACCACATAACCACAATGGATACCGCGTCGCTTCCCCCACAGGCTACGAGCGGATTTTCCCCTAGCAGCGACCCAGGGGCAGCCGAGCGCCGTCGACAGTTTCTCAGCATCCCTCCACACCCGGCGCTTGCGCCGTTCCACAACGAGCAAATGTTTGACATTATCGAGGCGATTCGATCAAACAACTTTGACGCCATGGACAACCTCATTGCGCGATTCTTGGAAGTAGGGGGTCCGAGATGCTCGATACACAGTCTATCACAAGTTATGCTCGGCTCCATACGAGCGGACAAGGCTCCAGCCGTTGCAAAGTTGCTTGACCACGGCTCAGAGATACGCCATCATTACTTTGAGACCGCCCTCGAAATCCGCGCAATGCGCTGCCTAGATCTCTTTCTGCAGCGGGGATACAACATCAATGAGCCTGACGGAAAAACGAAACCGCCCGCGTGGTCTTGGCTGTGCCTTATTCGGCCGGATCTCATTAGGACAAATACGAACAGGGGAGAATCAAAGGAAGACGCGAGCAGAGAGCTGGTCGACTGGCTGCTCGCACGCGGCGCCAACGTGAACGTGCACTCGCAATGCGACAACAGAACGCCCATGTCCTATGCCGTGCAATACTCGCCTCTGGCCATGGTCCAGCGTCTTTTTGACTTCAACGACGTCAACGATCCTAGCCGCAACGTCGACGTGTGCACAGGCGATCTGCTCCACCATGCCCTCGATCGAAAAGGGCCACTCAGCGCTGATATTGTGCCCATCCTCGCCATGCTTGTCGGCCACGGCGCGCCAATCAACGAGGGACAATTCGCCCGACACATCCCCTCGCAAAACATGTATTTCTTCATGCCGCGGGGACCTCCGCTGCACAAGGCCGCGGGAATGGGTCAACTGGATGCTGTCCAGTTTCTGCTGAGCCGCCACGCAGACACGACCATTCGGGACACAAAAGGCAAGACGGCATTGTTTTATGCCCAGACAAAGGGACACGCCGCCGTCGCCGAAGTTCTTCAGGCGGCCATGGCCGAGCAAAAGGCACAGCACCTATGAATATACGTCGTACGGCATGGGTAATGGATAAACAGCTAAGATTGATACTGCATTGCATCAGGCGCGCACTGCAAGACTTGTATGAAAATAGGATAATGAGACATGACTGATATATGAATGCACATCTATTACTTTTGATACTGACTGCCGCAACCAACATTTCACACCAGAAATGCACGTGACATGCGCCATATTCCAGTTATTTGAGGCGAGATGCATCAACGTGCATGAGATGCGCATCGATCCCCAGCCTATCATTCAATCATGCCGCCTGCTGCCTAGTTGGCTGCAGCACCAAACTCGGCCTTTTATTTTCATCTCGTGTCCAAATGCGAAAAGCCTCAATGCTCGACTTTCTCTGTCGTGTGATGCGGATTTTACTCTCCATCTGTTCGGGCCACATCCATATCAAAGTTTCCGACACAACTCGAGACAATGTCAAAGATCACAAACCCGCCGAATCTGTTCAAGTTCTTTGTGCGGAGTCGGAGGAAGATCAGCGTGGTGGATATGGGCGATGTTGGGTTTGCCGATTTCCAGACATGGCGGGGGATTGGCACATCCGAGCTCAACTCCTGCTCCGTTGTCATCATTTCATCCGAAAAGGGCGCCATCCTCGCACACATCCCGCCGCGTCCGAACTCTGCAGATCCGACCGATCCATACGCAGGCGATCTCAATGTCCAGGCCATGATGCAGCAGGTCCAGGATCTGTACGTTACGGGTGCTGCCCACGGCTACTTTCCAGCTCCTGCGACGCCACTGTCATCATCAGCATTACCGTCAACATTGTCTTCCTCTTCTTCGTCGTCCTCCTCGGCTGCGAGCCACGTTTTGTGTGCCATTTTTGAAACAACGGTTGCTCTTCCGCACCAGGTTGCCATTATGCAGCAAGGGCTGGTCGACATGGGCCTAGCGGCCCAGCTTCTTTATTACCACGTACCCGTCGACGACGAGGACAAGGCAAACGGCACAGTCGTTGTCCTCCCAAACGGGCGGCCGGCCACGCTGCCCGGGATTTATGTTCAAAACGTGCCGGTAACCGACGCCTCGACCAGGATGTCAGCCGCCGAGTTTGACAAGATCGTTTCGGAAGAAATGCAGAAGAGTGTCTACGATGTGTACAATGTGGGCAGTGCATCTTTTGGGGCCGGGGAGCTCCAACAAGGGCTTGGTCAGGAGCAGGAGCAAACCGTTCAGTCGGGGATGGAAACTGGCTTCTTTGAGGCTGTCTCGGGACAAAGTCTTGCCTGGAACTCCAGCGAAAACTGGACAGCATCAAGCGGGACAGACGTGACGACTGGCCATTCAGAGAGCCAGCTCTACTCGTACGATTATTCTGGGCAGGGTCATCAAGCAGCCGGGGTGGGTTTTGGGGAGAGCATGTCGTTTGGCGTGTCGTCTGACGTTGGCCAGCCCGTCCAGACAGGATCTGCCAATGCAGAGTCTTCCACGGGCACACAATCTTGGCCGAACCAGGAGACAGCAGTTGATATGGCAGAAACGCCTGCAAATATATGGATCGAGGTCAAGGTCACAAGGGAGCAGCACATGTTCCGTGAAGACGAATACATTTTCAACGACAAGAAGAACCGCAAGATCTTTAGCAGACGGGCCGACTGGAAGAAGGTTACCCAGGATAGCTACTCTGTGTATACATTTGTCAAGGGGAGCACGACATACTACACGAGTCAAAAGATATTCTAGACCATGCCATGCCAACGATGTCATCATTTACAAACCAACATATTGTTCCCTGCTGCAGGCCATTTCCCCACACAACTAATTGGAAGAGTAGAACAGGCAGCAGGTCTACCGGTTTATCCCTCCCTCACCAACATCCTCGACCATGACTGCCTCCACCTCCGCCCCAACATCGCCCTTGTCTTTGTCCTGCTGCGCCAGGTCGCGGAACAGCACGACGGGCGTCTCGCCAAACTGGATGCACATTTCCTCGAGTGTGAGGCCGGCGGACTCGGGCAAGACGAAATAGACGGCGGCGGCCATGACGGTGGTCAAGACGATGAAAACGAGATAGTAGCGCCAGCCAATGGTGGCAAAGGCGACGGTGGACGGCGTCACATAGGCAATAGAGCAGCAGTAGTAGGTGACCATGGCAATGGTGACGCCCTCGCTCCGGAGGTGGGACGGCCAGATCTCGGCGGTGTACACAAAGGAGCCGACGTCATAGAAAAAGTTGTACAAGAAGCCAAATCCAAAGATGAACGCCACGCCGGCGCTGAGGCCGGGCTTGTTGGTCGTGTTGAGGTACAGGGCCTGGATGGCCGTTTCGCAGACGAGACAGACCAGACAGCACAGCGTGCCCAAGAACATGAACATGGTGCGGCCGAAGCGGTCGACGAGCATGCCGCCCAGGACACCGCCTAGAATGCAGGCGACAAACCAGGCGACGGAGAGGCCAAACTGGGTGGTGGACCCGTACCCCAGGCCGGCAAAGAGCGTCGGGTTCAGAAAGGCAATGACGAGCACGCCCGTCGACTGGCAGCCCAGCCAGACAATCATTGTGCACAGCGTCCGTTTGCGGAGGGACGGCGTCTTGAGAATGTGCAGGTACCCGCGCGGCAGCTCCGACTCGGCGCGCACCTGCTCGCGGATCTGGTACATTTCCGCCTTGGCCAGCCGGTTGTCGGGGTCGTCCTTGCTCTTGTGCAGTCTTTCGAGAATATGGAGAGCCTCGTCGTAGCGGGACTTTGTGGCCAGCCACCGCGGCGACTCCGGCACCAAGAGAATGGACACCATGAGAAGGAGCGAGACGGCCGCGTTGATCACAAAATTGAGGCGCCACTGGATTGGATGGTCGACATAGCTGAACCCCAGCGACGCCACCGCCGAGATCAGGTAGCCGCTGTTGAGCGCCACAATGTGGAACGACACCATGAACCCGCGCGCGTGCGCCGCCGACAGCTCGCTAATGTACACGGGCGCAATCGTAAAGGCAATCGACGACCCGATGCCCGCCAGCCCGCGGCCGACCATGAACATGGCCAGGTTGGTGGCGCCGGCGGTCAGGCTGGAGCCCAGCACCAGGAAAAAGGCGCCCAGGCACATGCCAATACGGCGGCCATATTTTGTCAAAACAGGGCCCTGCACCAGAGCGCCAATCACGCCGCCGCCCAGAAACACGCCCAGAATGCCGCTCGAGACAGACGGGCCGTTGACAGACAGGAACTTGTCGATAAACGAGGGCAGAGCAAGCGCTCCTGAAATGACATTCGACGTGTAGCCGTAGAGGAACGAGCCCAGCGTAATGGGAAGGATGGCCTTTGAGGTCAGCAAGGAATAAGACTTTGTTTTATTTCCCACATCGACTTACAGCATAATTGGCCAGAGAGGTGTGTGGCTGGGTGGACTTGCCGTCGCTGGCAACAGCACTCGCACGTAATTTGCCCATTGTGTAAAGTCGTAACGCAACGATGGAGATGGAGGTGGTCTGCAATCGTCAATTGATCATTGTGTGTACACACATACGGCCTCCATCACGAAATGAAAAAGAAATGCAATTCACATATATATTTGTTTACTCATACCCCTGTAAGTCAGAATCAATAGCCACGGCCATTGAAAGTCTGGACCTGCATGGTGTGTTGCGGTACTTCCACTTGTACACAGTACGCAGCACGAAAATCCGGGGTAAATACGGGGTAGCCGCGGAACTTGGAATCTGCAGCCTGCGTCTTGTCTTGGCAGTGGACAGCGGCAACGGCAGGCGCCGCGTGGCGCAAAGCGGGGATAGAGGTGTGTGTGCCTAACATATGTACTACTTCACAGATCAATAACCAGGATTGTACCCGTGGAAGCTTTCCTATAGAATTCTCTGGTTCATGTTTCGTCTATGGGTCGTGGACAAACTTCGGTCATACTGACAGTCGTTTCGGTGGCGGGATTGCGATGTAGGAATAGTATGTGCCAAATCGGTGCGTTGCACGGGGCAGGGCTGTTGTCTCTTTTCATTCGACTCCTCCAGAGATGTCGCATTTAATGGCACACTTTGAGCACATCAGTTGTTGTCTTGATTGTTGTCGATAGAATATGCCCAAGTCGAGTGGGAGCCAGTGGATCGACCCATCCAATTTCCTAATCGGGAAACTCACCAGTGTAAGTGCAAAAGTGGAGAGAGCCAAGACCAAGACGATGTACGACATGAGTGAGAATGCATTCTGACACTATCGCAACGGTGGCATATTTTAGCACGTGGGAAAGGCTTCGAAGATAAAAGTACGGTCGTTGTTAGTTTTCAATGCATGGTTGCTTTTAGAGGAGATTTGCTCTGCCCCCGACAACGGTATCGCAGACCGCGGCGTTCTTGCGCAGTTATGACTGCAGGCGACAAAACCCGGCACAGATAACGGTATCAAACAGAACTGGTTACATACCTATTCGTGAATTATGGTGCACCAAAGGCAGTTTGTGTACAATTTCTTGTCTTTTCACCGTCATAATGTCTTGAAATATTGACATAGACGCAGAGGCCAGCAAAAAGTATCCCGACTATTTCCTACTTGCCGTCTCGACCATACGGCAATGGTCCAACGATTGATATCCCCCACCTCCACGCATAAGAGCCCGGCATCTGTGCCGGCCTAGCTAAGCCAGGGCAGATCAAGGCTGTGACATCCATTGTCAACATCATGCCAACATCATTCCACTCATCGGCACCGAACTCCATGGCATGCATCTCTGTCAGTTGTCCCAATCAAGGCCGTTGAGCAGCCTCTTCTAGCCGCAAGGCGCCTTCATGGTGTTTCGAGACCAAGAATTTGTCAATGTTGGATTTCAGGGCATTTTCGCCGCTACAGCATGTGTACAAGGGGCTGTCCCTATCGTTCCTTAGAATCAGGGGCGCCCGCCCTGTTTGGCAACCCCACGATTGGCCGGCACGCCCAAGGCTTCCATTCATTCGTCATTGCTCCATCAACTCTCTCCAGGCAAGGGCACCATCGATGCGTAGTACCACGGAGCCAACGATCGGCGGTACATGGTGGCCATCATTCCGTACGGCAGCCAGCTTCGGCCAGCATTCCATCCTCAGTTGAGGGCCGCCGTCAAGGTCAAGGCTGAGCCCGAGCCAGGCGTTTTAGACCACTCCAACACGGCGTGTTTCAAGACTTTTGCGATGATGAGTCTGTCAGGCAGCTGCATCACGCGTTTGTTTCCGTGTCTGTCCTGGACTGCCAAGTGTGTGGGTGATGGTCGTTGCGTGCCACAATTGTGCGATAGTAAACATGCTGGTTCCAGATTATAAGGCCGGGGGTGTCGATTGGGACGATGGCTCCAAGGACGATGGCCTCAAGGACGGCGACGCGACGATAACACGATAACATTCAGAAGATGTTGGTCTTTCGACACGGGTTTCGGATCACGACCGTATGAGAGCGGTTAGTGGGCGTCGACGGACTGCGGACAGTATGACCAGGCAGTGATTATGCATTGCGACCGGAGAGGGCTGCGTCATGTAAAGATAACTTGTGGATGTCCTCATCACAATTAGCCGATGCTTGGTGTTCGAGTGTGGTGAATAAGTTTAATTCTTACTAAAGACTGTCGACAGTGTAGTCGACCTGGCTGTCCTTGGATGTACAGCAATGTACAGAATTGTACGTCGTATTCATGTCTTATCAGTGAACCAAATTTGTTTCTTATTTCAATTCATTTTTGTCGTAGTCTTCTCTTTCCATTTGATTTTTTCCCATACCCTTCCTAGTCATTTCAGTCTTTATTTCTCTTCTTTTTTTTTTTTTTTAAAAAAACAAAAAAAAAAAAACAAAAACAAAAAACAGTAGAGCAAAAGGAAGAAAAAAAAAATATGAACAGAAAATTTAAAGCACAAAAACTTAATGCACATAAAGCAGAATACTAGTATCAATGTTGAACACCTTCGTCTATTCTCCATTCAATGTCAAAATGCTATCTCGGCCGACAGCCGTCGTCCGATATCCCATTGCCGCGGGCATCGACAGTTGATACTGCTACTGCTGACAGGTGTGGCCTTTTAGGGCATAGCGTATGTTAGGGTGGTACCTGGATTTCTTTTTTCTTTGTTTCTTTGTTTTTACCTTGGTAGCGTCGAATTTGATTTCGACACTGCTAGATAAAAATAGCACAGTTCAAAGGCGTCGCGCGACTCAGTGCCGCATCGATGCGTCGATTAGCATTCTTTAAAAGTTGGTCTGTTCAGAGTTCTCACCTCTCTGGTGGAACGCCAAGCAGCCAAATGCCGGTTTCCGGGTGCGTGGACATGCGAGGAACGGCGGAACCAGTCAATTAGTCAATCGGCGGGAGTCGAGGGAGTAAATACGAGATTTTGGGACAGGAAACCACCCAAAATGATATGCAGTTGCATCGGCGATTGTCTCAATCAGCTCTTTTTTCGCTGCTGCCTATTTCATGTCATCACGCATTTCCCATCGCTCTTTTTCGTTTCCTCACTTCACATTAGCAAACGATGGTACTAAGGTGCTGCCCGCGGAGATTCGTCGTGCCCACGGACTCTGACCGTGATCGTTCTGCACATCATTCTGCACATTGATTTTACTTTCGATTCCGGCGGTGGAGGACGAGTAGGGCTGTAAAAAGGAGACAACAAGAATAAAAGAAGAAATTGAACAAATGTCAAACAGTTGAAGAGAAATGAAAAGACAGTAAACAATATGTTTTGGCGACGGACGACCGCTCCGGAGTTTAGGCCTTGCTCGGCTGGCTCTTCATTCCTCTTTTGTTTCTTTGAGTTCTGTCTTGTTTCTGTCCCTGTTTCTTTCTTTGTTATGCTGAATCCTTCCATCCTTTTTGCGTCTCTTCCCCTTTCGCACCAAATCCTTTCCAAAATCCCTCTAGTCCCCACTCGCTGCGAGCCATGACGTTTGCCAGCTTTGCAGTTTCAGGGGTTCGAAATGCTGATCGATCGCGCGGCGTGCTGGGCAGGGCGCCAACCGTCTTGGCTGGCAAGGCTGGTCATGAGTTGCCATTCAACCATTTTACTCAGTAATTACTAAATTCAAACTCCAAAACAATGAAGGATTCCTTAAACAAACTACAGTGTGCATCGTGTGGCGCAGTTGTGGAGAGGCGGGATTGAAGACATCGAACGAAAGAAAAGAAAAGCAGAGAAAAAGCAGATTGAACCCGCCCAAACTGAAACTACGCCCGAGGGGCTGTACCTGTGCCTGTCCCCAGAAATGAAAATGCAAATGAAATTCGGCCCAGGAAAGTCCACTAAAACAACAAAACACAAACCACACTAAACAAAGCAAAGCCCGTCAAGCCCATCAAGCCCGTCAAATCACTAAGAAAACGGCGCGACCTGCCAATCAAAGGTTACGACAACAAAGGCAAAAGTGGAGGATGGACCCCTGTCCAGTCCAGTCCAGGCCAAGTTTGCGCCGGCCCTGCGCCGGCCTTGCGCCGGCCTTAAGGGCTGCAGCCCGCTGCAGCCCATAAAAACAAGGTTCTCAGGCTCTTTTTGTGTCTTTGTGGCGGTTCTTCCAGTTTTCTTAGTGGGCGTCCCGATATGCTTGTTTTTTTCGCTCGTTCTCCTTTTGGGAGGCATTTTGTTGTCAGTGTTGTCAGCCAGTTGTCATTGTTTAAGCTGGTCCATCGAGACGACAACATCGTATTCACGACATCAAATGATACAGTTGTAGGCAACAGTGTAAGAGTCAATCAAACCGGACATAATAATGAGATGAGCTGTCTGATGCCAGTGTTGCGAGTTGAAGCATCTCCGACGGGAAGAGACAGAGACAATTGGTATCGTCCGTTGGTACGTTAAGGAAGCACAAGAAGACACAAAGACGGATGTTATTATTCGGGTGTTTGACGGGTGTTTTCTGGAACTGTAGCCTCTTGTCTGCTGTGCCACGGGGCACGAAACGGCTCGTTTGTCCAGCCGTCCAGCCGTGCCAGGGGAGCTTGGACGAGTAACAGCGAACGAGAAATGCGAGATGTGCCGCGTCGGCCTGTTTCTGGCAGTGTCTGCAGGTCTGCAACCCTGTCGCGTCATGGAAGGGCACCAGAGCGAGACCAACGAGAAGAGAGGAGAGACGGGAGAGACAGGAGAGACAGGAGTATCTGGGGCGTTCTCTGGGCCTGTTGACCTTATTTCGGAGTATTTCTTGAGAGGGGAACGCATAAAAGTTGAGCGTCTCCAGTCATAACTCTACTGGACTGTCGATCTTGAACAGGAAGAGAAGGTAGCCGGGTCTAAAAACAGGGGAAGCCCGACAGAAGGACAGAAAACATTAAAACGTTGCAATACCGGAGACTGCCCTACCAGCCTACCAGTAGATAAAGTTGGTTGTGGTTGTCGGGTCTGCCTACTTTTTCCAGATTGTCATTACCCGTCCTCGCACTTTATCCTTAATCTTTATCGCGCCCCTGAAATTGCAATAGCACCCCAGTTCGCGACTGACGATAATTTTAATTTCTTTACCACGAAACTTCATCGACATTCGACTCTTACGATGCCTCCTGCGACGAAGCCACGATGTTAAACATTCTGTCCAAGACCCGATCCGGTCTTGGCTCGGCCATTCCTTTTTCTCTCAGACAGTCGGCGCCCCCCGCCTTGGCCGTCTCGGCGGCCCTCCTTGGCAGCATCTTGGCCGGGCGCTTGGCTTCGCTGCCGCTGGAGATTTGGTCGGAGCTGACGTGCTGGGCGGCGCTCTTGGCGGCGGTCAAGCTTACGGGCGGGACGGGGAGGACATTACGACATTCGACTTTGAATCCGAATTCAAATTTAAACCACGATCGAAGTCATGCACTTTCCACCGGAATCTGGCGCGCGATTGCGCTGTGGTTTGTGGCGATCTGCCTGACGTCGGTGACGGTGTACAAGACGGAGCTGGGGATGGTTTTGTTGGTGGTGAGTTTGCGTCGCCGACAACTTATCTGATTTGATTTCTCGCAGCTAACAGGCAGCCCGCGATAACACCGCTTCTCCTGATTGCTGAGCGCCTCTTTGGCAACGACACAGACGACACAAACGGCCGCTTTTCATCCCTTTTACACAACAGCATCTGGGGCACGATTCTGATTGCAGTCCTGTGCACGGGCAGCCTCGTGAGCTGGAACTTTAACAATGTCGCGCCGGCGATTGGCCCGATGGCGGCATTCTTTTTCGTCTTTACAATATTTACACACAGGTCCGAGTCGGCATCAGCACGATCGTCACGAGTCTGCCGCTTTATCAGCTCCCTCATTCCGTCTCTCGATATCCACGAATGCTTGGGGTCGGTCGCGTGGCGGATGCTCTTTCTATTGGGGGCTGTGGCCGCCGGCGATATTTACCTGTTTGGCGCGGTGCAGGTCGAGATCGCGGCCACAGCGAGTCTCGGCCTGGCCAAGGCGCTGTTCTGGTTCTTTGCCGTGCAGGCGATGCAGTCGGCGCCGGCGTATGAGAAGCTGTCTCTGTCGGAACCCATTGACTTGGGCCCCCGGTCGCCCTCGTTTTCCTTTTCCTTCTCGACACACCCTCCTTCCTGGCGCATTGCCTCGACGATCCTCACCTTTGGGCTGCTCTCGACCAGCGATCCCTTTACGCAACTGACCGACATCAACGCCCTGGCCGTTGTGGCTGCGTCTCTCTTAACCCTAACCCAGCTTACACTCCTCCTCCCCCGCGATACACGCTGGACCCGCGTGGTCTGGGCCGCCTTTGCCCTCGTGCCCGTCGTCCCGTTTGTCGCCAACACGGCCGCCCTCTGGGGCTTCTATCCGGCGCCGCCGCACACGCTGCTGCACCACGAGCACCCGGTCGAGGGCCTGATGCGGCAGGCGCAGGCGCAGTTCCACGAGATGCTGGCGAACCAGTCGCACGACGTCGCGGCGGCGACCAACGAGTACAGGAGGAGGTATGGAGGGGCTGAAGCACCACCCGGCTTCGCGCAGTGGTTCACGTTTGCGCACGAGATGGGCGCGCAAATCATTGACGAGTACGACATGATCCACGAGGCGTTGGAGCCGCTGCGGGCGCTGTCCGGGAAAGACATTCAGGCGGCCATGGACAGTGTGTACAGCCTCAAAGGGGCCGACGTGTGGCGGTGTACGTTCAAGGCGGACAGCCGGCAGACAACATGCACGCACCCATCGCGCACGTTTGACCGGTACGGGCACGACATGTTTAATGCGCTGCTGGGCGGCGGCTCCTTTGGCGGCGGCGTGCCCAACACGACGGTGCACCTGGACGTGGACGTGACCTTTTTGGTGAACCACCTGGACGAGCCGCGGCTGTTACTGTCGACGCCAGAACAGACGGGCAAAGAAAAGTACACTGTGACTGATCTCGAGCACAAGCCTGTGTGGGACATTCTCACCAAAAACTGCGGACAACAATCACCCTCCAACAAGACAACCGATTCTCCCACCGTCGACACGTTTGGCATTCCTTTCGTCGCCGACATACACGCCAAAAACGATCTCTGCAAGCACCCCGAGTACAAGGACATGCACGGCATCTTCCTGAGCCCAGTGTCGTTCCCCCTCATCCAAGGCATCGCCCCGATTCTGTCGTCCGGCACCTTGTCCACCATGGGCGACATTGTCTACCCCAGCCCGGCCTACAGCGAGCAGAGCTTCATGTACGACCCGGCCACCGACGTCCCCTGGGACCAAAAGACGAATACCGTGTACTGGGCCGGGTCGACGACGGGCGCCTATGCCGACACGCCAAAGACGTGGAGTGGCTACCACCGCCACAGAGTCGTGGCCCTCGCCCAGAACCTGGAAGGCAAGCTGCACGCTTATTTGTCGGACGAGGACGGCTCTGTCCGCCGTGTGCTGTCCCCCTTTTTAAACGGCCGCCTGTTCGACATTGCGTTCACGCGCGTCTTCCAGTGCGAGCACCGCGTCTGCCGTGAGATGCGGAGCTTCTTCCGGCCGCGACCGTGGGCCGGCCGCGACGACGCCATGCGGTCGCGCCTCGTGTTTGGCGTCGACGGCAACGGCATCAGCGGGCGGTACTACAAGCTGGTCGGCAGCGGGTCGGCCCCCCTGAAGCAGACACTCCTAAAAGAATGGCACGACGAGCGGCTGGTGCCGTGGGTGCACTACTTCCCAGTCTCCCAGGGTATGGAGGAGGTGCCGGAACTGGTGTCATACCTGACCTCGCCAAGAGGAGAGCGAGCAGCCCGCACCGTCGCCGAAAACGGCAAGCGGTGGTCGACCGAGGCCCTCAGACCAGCCGACCGGGCCGTCTACGTGTACCGCCTGATGCTGGAGCTGGCGCGCCTGCAAGACCCTAGGAGGCCGGCAGGGAGTGCCGTCGTGCCGGTGGGTGTGTAAAGTCGTCTTGTAAATGATACCATTTGTTGTAATGTATTTAGATTTAGATTCTAGCGTCATATTCCCATTTATTTATTACCCATGCAAGTCACACATGCGCCCATCCGTTCTCGACGAGAACCTGCATCTCGTTGACGATGCAGTGCCGGCCCGTCTCTGTGTTTTCTTTAGCCGCCTTTTGCCACGCGGCCATCCGTGCATCCACGATCCGCTCCTTGAACCATGTCGTCGTCGTCCACCTCCGCAGTCGGTTGGCCCACAGACCGTAGGCAATGTCCAGGCTCGACAGCCATGGCCGATGCTGGCCTGAGTTTTGTCCTTGTGGGTGGACACCCTCGTACGCCTTTTTGTTGTACCCGACACGCACGTTCGTGTTCATCCACACGCCCTTTTCTGATTTATGGCTGGCCGCATTGTCGGCATGAATGAGACAGCACTCGGACGCTTCCAGGTGAGATTCAGCCAGACTGTCCGGCAGCCCTCGGAACTGCAGTCCACTGTAAAAGGGCGCCGCGTCCATCGCCACCATGCCGTTCCAGCAGCTCTGGACAGGCACTGCCTCGCCTCGCAGGACGGCAGACCGTGACGCTCTCGATCGAAAGAAGGGCCACTGCAGCATCAGCGGCTCCTGGCCCTCGCTGTCCCGCAGCGCAAACGTGTCGTAGAGCAGGGGCGCTTTGGTGGCGTCCAGAGAGCATGCTGCCGCGTAGTCGCCGTTGCGTGTGGCGAGCAGACTCGTAGCGTCAGTTGCGGAAAAGATTATGTCTTCAATGAAGAGGATTCTGTCGTAGACGATGCCCTTCTTTTTCTCAGCTAGAAGGGGGGTGAGGACAGAGTTGCGCAGGCCGGCCAGGTACGGTATGCGCCGACGGTGCGTCTCGCCGGCCGAGTCAGTGATCCACCCGGGCGAATCCTTGCCTTTCTCCGGCGGCTTGATCTCGTCAGCGTGTGTTCTGCTGTCGAGTATCACTCGCCGGGGGATGTTCTTGTCGCCCAACTTTTTGTCCAGCTCTCTCAGCAGGTGCTTTGTGCCGTCCCAGCTGCCGCTCTCGTAGATGCTGACATAGACGCCGGTGTTGTTGGATGCGCCTCCTAAGCTATCCACCAACTTTAAGAGAGAATCAGACCATGCATCTTTCAAAACGCGCTCGCTGTTCCAGTGCAAGCTGGCGATGAAGATGCGCTGGTCGGTGAGATGTGTTGGCTGAAGAACGCTGCTGTGCGCCCTCCCATGCGCGTGCCATGCGTGCAAAAGGTCGACAAAACAGACAACGCCCATGATCAGACCGACTGCCAGCCGTAGTCGCCGTGTGCGCCGATGGAAGACTAGCCCAAGTCCGGGGAGCATCGTGTCAATTGATCAATTGGACGGCATGTTGTGATGTGGTGAGGTGGAAAAGGCGAGCAACGCTGGAAAGTACGTCCTTTTGTGTCTTTTGTTGCTGTTGCACTCGCAATTGCGGCACAGCAAGCGAGCCAGATGCCAAGTGCCAAGCTGGGCGTATCTGCTGGGCGTAACACCTCTTGTGCAGCTCAGTACACGCCGATCGTTTCAAGCCGACAGCGAGGACAGGACGAACAGAACACAGAATGCGCGAGTAAACGAAGAACGATTGCGTGACACGATCAGAAGTTGACAGCGACCACAAACGATCCAATGTCAGAATAATGAAACGGCTGAATTGACTTGAAATTGAGAGCCGTTGTGGCTTGGGCTGTGCTGCCTTGCGCTGACTCGTGGCTTGCGCCCGACAACCAAGTTTCACTGTCTGAATACGAGAAATCGCTCGATTTTCCACTTGGCTTTTCTGCCCTCCCTCCCCTGCCGATCTCAGACCGTCGATCTTTGCCGGACACATTTTCCAGCCCTAAAGCTTGTCTCAACACTCTCTTTTCTTTTCTCTTTCTTCACAAATGAATGCAATGTGTTGAAAATAACTAGTTCATGTCAATTGAATTACACTGAGGAAAATATCACGAACAAAAACATTGACAACTGATCCAGCAATGTCGGACGGAAACGCCAACAACGCAAGACTCCAGCACCACGCTCCACAACTACCAATCAATCATTCAGGGCATTCGGCGGCAGGTTCGACGGTGGGAAGCAACGGTCAATTGCGTCGGCCTGCTGATTAGCGATCACTCACAATATTTGATTTTAATCCACCGGGTCTCTACTCACATTGTTCCCCCACCAAAAGGGCATGGTGGTGTTGGTCAGGTTGATGGCGAACATGATGACGGTCGAGCAGATCTGTGTGCCACTGTCAAGACCGATGCCTAACAAATAGTTGTACTTGCGGAACCAGGCCGGGTGATACCTCAACATGTAGCCCATGAAGAACATGGCCACCAGACCCGACGTCATGAGGTTGGTCGTCTGGTAGACGGGAAATAAAGTGGCGCCGTACATGATGACGACGGGGTTGCAGCGGGTTTCGAGCTGCCACTCTGGCTTGAAGAGGTGGACAATATACACGAGGGCCACCAGGGCCGGCCCGATGAAAAAGGCATAGTAGATCCAGCTGTAGGGCGAGCCGCTGGCAAAGAGGACCTTGGGGCCGATGATGCCCCAGATGACGGACAAGGAATAATAGTTGCGCGTCTGCAGAGCGTTCCAGGCGTTGGACGCGACGACGCCCGTCAGCACGTCCTTGCCGATCTTGTCAATGACGAGCCGCATGATGCCGTAGTTGACAAACGGGCCGAGCAGCGTGCCGTACAGCTGGGCCACAAACATGTGCTTCTCGGGGATCTTCATGTAGAAGCCAAACTTGTAGTCGGACGTCAGGTTGATGTTCTGCACCAACAACTGGCTCGAGTAGACAATGCACGCGAGCACGGCGCTGGGGTTGCCGCTGAACATGGCGCCCGCCAGGATCTCGGCCAGGTACGACATGCCGACCTGCATGCCGGCGATGCCGTACAAGATGCCGTTGGGGAACGTGCACACCACCGAGATGATGCACACCACGATAAAGCCCCACCACTACACACACCCCGAGTAATTAGCATAATTGTGCGAGAGGGAGAAAAAAAAAAAATCAAATGGACGAGGGCTGTCAACTCACCGGCAACCCCAAATCTGCTCCGTACAGACAGCCAATGGACAGCCCCATGCACAGCACCAGAATGACCATGTACCACCAGTGCGGCACCCGCTCGGTGCGGCTCATCAGCTTGAGGTACGGGTCGTCGTAGTCGGACCGCCGGTTCTTCCACGCGTTGACGACGGCGTCGACTGAGTCTTTGCCGTAAAACAAGACCGAGTACAAGATGGCGCCCGTCGAGCAGGCAAAGCCAAAGAAAAAGTTCATGGCGTACGAGGTGCTCCAGCGCGGCTGCGAGTAGGCGTCCATGGCCGTCTGGTTTAAAGTGTACTGCGGCGTCAGGACGGCCGACACGTCGTACGAGTTGCCAGTTGTGTCGAACGTGTCTGAGCTCATGGGCGGGTACGTCTGCGCGCCCAAAACGTTGCAGAAGTACAAGATGGGATAGATGAGCCAGCACGCAATCAGGGCGCCGCCAATCTGCGAGGCATTGCTCCACAGCGGAATGTAGAGCGGCGAGAAGAAGGAGATGTAGTTCCAGTCGGCCGAGAAATCCAGCAAACCAAAGCCGTAGTAGCCGGACCCGGCCGGAAAGCCCTTCCACTTGCCGTGGGCCATGTAGCAGAGGAGGGGGAGAGACGACAGCATGGCTGAAGCTGGTTAGTGGAGTGTCATATCATCCTGCTGCTACGCGGGCGACTTACGAAAAATAAAGCTGGGCAGCCATTGATAACAAAATGTGGCCACGCCCACAATGGCAAAGAACTTGATCGACTTGCTGGTGACCGACGGGTTCTTGTGCATTGCGTTGAAGAGCTGCACGTTGGGCAGCACGCCGGGATAAAAGATCTTGGGGGGTCTAACCAAGATATCCCGGAACAGACCCACGAACCCGTAGCCCAGCATCTGTGATGTGAGTAGAAAACAAATGCCCCAGCCGGGGCTGATCTTGCGGTCGTAGTAGAGCTCGAGCGCCGACAACGGGCCAAGGCCGTAAGCCGTGTAGCACTACAGTCGTCAGTGACAATTCATATCGGCTCCCGATACAGTGGACTTACACTCCCCCAGTAGGCAACCACCACCAGTGCGTGCTCCTTGGCATTCCACGGGCCGGGGTTCATCGTGAAGGACCCGAGAAGGGGCACCCTCCACGTTCGGGTGGGGAGATACCGCGCCATCGCGTCCCCCATGCCCCACGACAGCAGCTGCACCGTGAAGCTGCCCAGGTCCTGGTAGTACGGCTTAAAGTAATAGAGGGTGGAGATGGCGCAGCCCACCACCACCCAAAACGTCGTCAGCACCCAGAACCGGAACGTCAGGATCGGCTCCCCGAAATCATTGTGCAGGTCCACCGTCTTGGCCACTAGCGGGATCGGGTAGTCGATCAGCCGCGGGTCGATCACCACCTCGTCGTCCGCGGGGACGTACGCCTTGGCCGCGTCTTCGAGGATCGAGTCGGCGTCGTTGTCGTGCACGGAGGCGGCCTCGATGACGTCATTGTTGGTGGCCGACTTCTCGTTCTTCTTCTCCAGGTCAGTAGACTTTGTTGGCGGCACACGCGCGATGCCATCAGCCGCGACGGTGATGCCGTCCAGAACGACAGACATGTTGAAGGTATTGAGTTGTCAACGGAAGAAAAAAAGAAGAAGAAAGTAGAAGCGGTGCTCGACCGTTACCTCTTTCCAACATCTGAAATAATAGGACGGCGTCTACTTTGCCTTATGTACATCTTGAACTCGATCATTATCATTCACGGATATCTGGAAGGAGTCAGGATAGGCTCGGCGATGTTCCGGTGTTGTAGTCCGGCTGTGTGTCTTCTTTCTTCTCGAAAGGTAGCAAAAGCTGTGGCGTTCTTAGTCCACTTCGATATGGCAGCCATACAAGCAGTCAGGTGTAATTGAACGACAACCAATTAGCGACACGGCAATGGATTACGGACACATATCCGTCCAGTTCTTCTCGTACGATACTAGAGCGAGGCCCGGGAGAGAGATGCAAGGGTCCAAGGATCTCCGCCCATGAAAGAGATAGCAGACAGAGTATCTTGCATATGATTTATTGTCTGGCACAGACAGAAATCCCAATGCCGTCGATATCCTTTTCTTGATGACGCGTCTGTGGTAACGGACCATCGTCCGACGAGGAAGTGAAGATAGCCTCAGCCTCTTCGTTGCCAACAAGGAGGGAGGAGATGAGATAAGATGTTGATTTTACAGGCGTTCTTAACGATGAGCATGTTTCTCAAGGCCTTGCAAGGTCTCGAAGCCGGCACTATCCGCAGTCCACCAGGCTGAATGTTTACTCGCTTTGTTTTGTCTCGCCTCGACCCGATGTCCATCTCGACTTACACGGAATGGACCCACTTTGTCTGGTTAGTGATGGTTCGTGCAGCCTTGTAGCGACGTTAGTGGGCTGGTGGTGCGCCAACGATCCACTAACGATGCCAATTTGCGGGGTGATGCTATCTGCTGCATTCGTCCGTATCGCCGTATGCTATCTTGGCTACAGGCTTGCCCTGAACGAGCATCGTCTGCATCGTGGCTTTCGTCGATGGGTGGGTGGAGATGGAAGGGCTGAAGTCCGAATGGATGGTCGAGACGAGACATGGAGAGGAACACACGACTAAAACTCGCAGTTCACGTTTCCTGAACTGGACATGATAAGCTATTTCCGCTGTCCAATGGGTGTTTTGGTGATTAAAATGGCCGCAGGATATGGGCATTGCGGATCAATTCGAGCTTTTCGGACGTTGCACGGGACCGAGCGTGGGCCCCTACATGGCAATGTCCACGATCTTCGGAGTTTTGCGCCGACCGACAAAACAGACTACCCATTTCAAGCAAAGAAATTCCCGAGGACAAGTTGATTTCATCGTTATATCAGTGGCCAGATGAATAATTACACTACCACTCCGTACTTGTGATTGACCTTATCCCCATCTCATTTCTTTTCACTCTTTGTCTATGTACAATTTTGTTGCTCCACCCACCATCTTCCATCTTCCATCTCCCTCTACCAGAACACCATGACACGTGCCTCGACGCTCATCCGCGGCTCCTCGTTGTCGACGCCCGCCAGAGCAGGCGAGCAGTGCGCACATCCGCCGCTGATGGAAGGATCGGTGGCGGCGGCCGTGTCGGCAAACTTGAGGATCAGCACATCGTCGGGCGTCTGGTGCGGCTTGCAGTACCAGCGCTGGCCCGAGTCCTTGGCGACGGGGGTCTGGGTGTAGAGCTCGAGCATGTACTCGCCGCTGTCGACGACGTTGCTGGTGGCGCGGTACTCGATAGGCGCGAGACTTTCGGTGTTGGTCGTGCGCCAGTCGGCGACCGCCAGGGGATCACGCTTGACCGGCTTCAGGGGACGCCACACCGAGTAGGCGGCGTAGCGGCGGGGCGTCGCGCCGGGCTTGCCGTCCTCGGCGTCCAGCGCCTCCTGGGCAGCCGCCTTGATGTCCTTGCGGCAGTACCGGGCGGTCCGCTTCAGGCCCTCCAAAGTGTAGTCGCAGTGGGCAAACCGGGCCGGCTCCAGGCCCGCATCCTGGCGGCCGGACACTAAGAAGTTAGCGCAATTTATTGTCATTTCTTAGAGAGGAGAACCTACCCCACGCCTTGTCGCCTCCTGCATAGTTCTTGACGGCCTGGTCGTGCGCGTCGCCGGCCTTGCGGTAAAACGTTGGGTTGGTGTTGTTGGCGGCCGTGCGCTTGCGAATACCGAGATGGTTGACGACGACCGTCTTGCCGCCCGTCACCTTCTTGACGAGCTCCTCGACCTCGGGAATGTACTTTTCCTCGACATTCGTGCCGGACATCCACTGCTCGAGCGTCAAGGCCGACTCGTGTTTGACGTACGTAAAACCCTGCACGTCCAAACCCTCGGGGCCCTGGACAATGTTGGGGTCTGTGGTGGGGTCGTACAGGTCGACATCGGCGTCGACGGCGGCCTTGTGCGCCGGACCCGAAAAGAGACCCCGGTCTTCAGGGCGCACCGAGTCGTCGGGCACGTTGTAGCGGACCATGCCGCGCACGGACTGGACATTGACGCCGGGCATTTTGCGTTGGGGTGTTGGTGTGTTTTGGGAATGGCTGTATTGATACTGGTTTGGGGTCTCTGTTTGTTGATTTCGAATTGTTTCAATCGTTGTTGTCGTGCTTTGGTCGATTGCGTGATGTCTGCATTTTGGAGAACATTCCCCTGTCCCCTTCGATTGTTTAAATAAAATATGCCCCGTGAGGGGATGATACAAACAATGCTAGTCAGTACGAGTCAGATACGACTCCGCGGTTATCGACTCCTCGGGGCTGTACTCTTAAGAGACCGCGGGGAGATCGACTAACAAAAAAAAACACGGGGTAGGGGGTAGCGTTGCGTCATGAGGGGAAGTTGTGAGAGTCTCCGTGTAAGTCGCAGTAGCGCCAAACAAAACACATCCGCGGCAATGCCTCAAAGACCGTAGCCGGTTCACAAAACATGGGGTAATGGGGTCAATTGGCAGACACTAGTCCATTTTTGTTTGTTTCCCACTGGTTTTCATGTCTACTTTAACGTCATGACACCTCTCCAGAAATGTCTCATGAGATGTTTTTCTTGATTATCTTACATGGAAACAGGCCACCGAAGGAAGAGTCAAAAGTTCCTGTGATGGTTTTCAGCGCCGGAATCCCGGAAGCCGGCCAAACGGCACCAACATCCGGTTTTCTACTCTCGGCTCACCACCCATGTCCGCCTCACTCAGGATTGTTGTCAGCATCCAGCACTGCATCGACGCCCCAGACCTCCTTGGGCGCATAGCTGTGCGGGACGCCTTGCGGGTCGGGAAAGACGACGTCGACGTCGTGGCCAAGGTCGGGCTGGTACCAGGTCTTGACCACATTATCATCTTCAGTATACCACCAGAGAAGGTCCTACGCGGCAGGTTAGTGATTGTCAATCTTCGGCTACGCAAGCACGGCACCCACCTTATGTCTACTGGTATCAATTACGACATCTTTCGGCCCCGGGTTCCTGCTGGCATGCGCCTTGCCAACCAGAATGCCCCGTACAAAGTGCCCCTTGGGGTCAAAGACAAAGGTTAGGACGGGCAGCGGGTCGTTGCCAGGGATGTCGAGGTCCTCCACGCGAGCCGGTCCTCCCATTGAATTACTCTGACCATCGGGTGCCCACATGCCCAGGATGGTCACGCGATCGCGGCCGTTCCTGTATGGGACGGTGTGGTGGACGGCGAGACCAATACAGTTGCCATTCTGCCGGCACACCTGGAGCCGCCGGATGCCGTCGCCCTCGACGTCACTGAGGCAGAGCCGGCTGAAAAAGGCAAGACTCATGAAAGTGTCCATCGGTGGTGGTGGTAGCGGCGGGTACGCAAACTTGAGCGTGACGGGGTGGTGGTCGGGCCCGTTGCCTGGGCCTGTGTCTGGCCGTGCACCTTGTTCCGGCCGCTTGAATATCTTGTTGTACATGTCCATCTCGCCGTTGAGCGGCGGGACGTCGACGTGCGTGCCAACACTCTTCCACTGGCAGCCGTCGGTCGTCAGTTTGTCGGTAAAGATGCCGGCAATGGGCTTGTTGCGCGTGGTGCTGTTACTGCTCAAATCCGTCACGGGGACGGACGTGGTCTCGGTAAAGGCGGAGTAGAGGCTGCCAAAGAGGACGCACTGTCCAAAGTTCGTGCGGGCCTAAAAGAGCGTAAGTAAAGGCAACACAGAACATCGTAGTACAGTGGGGACTCACGATCAACGCCGGCGCCGTCAAACCCCGGTTCATCCAGAGGTCGTGCAGCACGCGCAAGCCCAGGAAGTCGAGGTGCTCGCCCGGCGCCAGCCGCATGTGGATGGGCGTGCCGCAGCGGCAGCCAATGTGTTTCTGGGTATCGGTCGTCGTGAGTCCGTCGCCGCCGAAATGGGAGGTCGCGCCTGTGATGCCGCCACCGGGGAAGCAGTACATTGTTAGGGCAGTGGCCCGTCTTATTGTCTTGGTGTCAGTCCCCTCGTTATCTAGAGTCAGCGGGAGATAATGGCACAGCCGCCGGTCCGGATAGTGAAGGAGGCGGCCAGGAAACTGCTCCGTGTCGACAATTTTGAGCAAGTCTCCGTGCGGCTTGGTCGAGTACGGATCCCACACGGTCCGCTTGGGCCAATCTTTCCACGGCTCGGTGACAGCGTCGTGCGCGTCCGACTCAATGGCCAGCACTTTGACTTCATCGCGTACAATCGAGAGAAGATAGGCCTGGTGGTGGAAGATCTTGTTCTGGACCATGCAGCGCGGGTCGGGGCGGGCGGACGGCGTGCCCAGGATCTCCGAGTCGGGCTCACCGTAGTCATCCGCATACTGGAACGAAAGCGCCTGCACGCCCAGCGGGCCGATCCACAGCGTCATGCTGTACGTCTCAAAGTCGCCGCGGACAAAGATGCGCTGGTCCCAGACGCTGCCGTTGCCTGCTCGTTGGATCGTATCTCCATGATGTTCGCTCCCTTTTTGTAACCTCCGCCGCCTTCGCTCGTTGTGTTTGCGGAGGCGCTCAGTGATCCTCTTTGTCTCGTAGTCCCTTGCCGCGAAAAACTCAATGTTTTGCAGATAGGTGTACCCCATCACGCGCACCGAGCGGGCGACCAGATATCCTTTTTGGGGCAGCCACAGCCCGCCTCCCGGCTCGGTCTGTGGCCAAGATGCTCTAGGGTCGTCGATTAAGGGCTTGAGTCTGTGGATTTGGTTGCTGTACAAGAATCTTTTGCCCTTGCCCCGTCTCGGTTGTAGCAGGCTTTCGAGGGTAATGGCCGTCTCACGCGCGCGGAAGAGCGACGCCGCAAGACCGTCGTCAAGGTAGCCCACGATCTCGGCCTGCAGCTCGAGCGGGAGCTTCACCGCTAGGGAGATAAGGCTGTCAAGAGAGTCGTTGGACTGTGTCTCTTCGCTTTGACTCTGAGGATAAGCGTTTGCAGGAAACCCTGGTGGAACGAACCCAGAGATGGCCGCCATGTATTCGCGCTCGGCATCGCCACACCCCCGCGGCACAATCGCCCGCGTCTGCTCGGCCAGCCGCAGCAGCCGCTCAAACGTCCACCGGTTGTGCCCGTGCCTCCGTTTCCCGCTGCGCGCTCTTTTCCCGGGACCGTGTCCCTTTGGCATTTTCTTTACGGTTTTCCAGCAGCATGTGTGCACAAAAAACAGGCAGCGGTACGGGCTCGCGCGCGTCTTGTCCTCGACCACGCATCTGGGGAAGAACACGCCGACCTTGGCATCCTCGTCTTCGTGCTTCCATCTCGCTCGTTCCACCTTACCGTGGTCCGACGCCTTGCGCAGCACCCACTTGGGCAGCACGCGTCCGCCGCTGCCCGTGTAGGGGCCCAGTGGCGGCCACGAGTTTTCTCTCAAATTGTCCCGGAAGATGCGGAGCATAGGCTCGCGGTAGACCAGCCCATTGTCCTGTTCCTTGGACGTGTCGAAGACTACAAATTAGCGGGTGTACTTATTTAATTGGTTCCTCGTCTCGTACGCACATGCAATGACATCCAACTCCCAGTCTGGTGTGCGCTGGCTCCGCAACGGCACGCCGATCGCGCCCACTCTGGCCGACGCCGGCAGATCCTTGCGGCACAGCACGCAGTACGGCTCGACCCGGAGGCTAATCTTTCTCGTGTAGTCGCCGGGGTGCGCTCGCGAGAAGGCGGCGTCCATTGTCGATGCTTTTGTGATATTTGTGGTGTTTAAAGTCAAGTATGGAAGGGGAAATGCCTAGAATGACGCGTGAAGCTATGATCTTGGCCTGAAGGTCGTATCACGTGGGATCACCATAACGGACAAGAACACTATCACGTGTGACTGTCAACATTCACCGCTCTGCACTGCAACGATTTCTGTATTCAATACTATTCATGGCTTTCTCTTTCATTCTCCCATGGCATTCGCTCTCTTTCTTTTTTATCTGTTTTTTTGGTACCTTGACAACACCGACAACATCGTTCAACGTGTGAAATGGACGAAGGCTATGAATACCCACGGCTAGTAAAGGTGCGCCCAAGTTACGCTAACAATACAGTGTACATAGACTGACAGTGTATGCAATCCTGTTCCATTCTTCCAGTTCCGTCTTGGGTGGAATACCGTCACGGCGACGGGTGATCTCATCGACCCATTCTATCCACATGTCATCAAGGCCACTCTACACCATGGCATCTGGCATCGCTGTGTGCGTGCCGTGGCTTCGGCGATCCGCCGCCTGTGGATGCCATCGGCCATGCGCCGTCTGCTCCGTCGGCTCTGGCCGCGCTACTTCTGGCCGCTGCCCGACTGCGTTGTCCTCAAGAAGCTGCGCAAATCGTACCACGTTCTCGCGTTTGAGCACGAGACGGAAATGTACGAGCGCCTCAGGACAGCGCAAGGCAGCCTGATCCCCGTCTACTATGGCGAGGCCGACTGTGAAGGCAAACGCACAAAAGTGTTGTCGTACCTGCCATACCCAAACATCCGCAGCCTGCCCATGTCGTCGCCGCCACTCTTGTCCCTCGACGAGTTTACCAGAAGAACTGTCGAGGCGATTGACGACATGATTGGCCACGGCGGCGTCGTCCAGGAGGACGACCAAATTTGTAACCTTTTGGTAGCGGACGACGGCCGCTTTTTGTTTGTCGACCTCGAGTCCGTGTATGCGCCCAACGAACGTGTCGGGCCGACGCTCACACGCAAGTATGCGATTGACGGACTGGTCGAACGGTACGCAGACTATCTCAAGATCCTAGAGCTCGAGGAGCAGGACAGAGAAAAGGAGCGGGCCCGACTGACACGACCGAGGCAACCGCCCGTTTTCCGTGGAAACGCTGTACGTTCACCGCATGTAAGGAATGGCTAGATTTTCTGTTTTCCTATGTACAAGCTGTTTTCTTCTTGTCCTATTCGTGTGCCGTCTTGCGTGGTGTTTGGTGTATTTTAAAGTGAAAACAAGGGACAAAGAAACTGTTTTAGAATAGGGTGTTTTTTATTGTTTTTATTTACTTTCTGTCCCCTTTTGTCTCACAAAACCTAAGAAAAATCCGTGAGCAAAGAATACGGCACAAATAAAATGTCAATTATTGTAACATAAAAAATTATGCCTCGTTTTGTTTTGTTGTATTCTTGTTGTATTGAGAGCACGTGCTCAGCGTAACGCTTTGCCAGGGGGGAAGCCTGATTTATTAGGTCCAGCCCCTCATTCTGCTGGGCGTGAATTGGCGAAAGAAAAATCAACGGAAAAAGGGCGTGTTGATGGAAACGATTGACACAGATGCTTCTCATGACATGACAATGTCGACTGACCGCAACGACGACGATGAAAGCGGCAGTGACAGCGACGACGGCCGGGAGAGCGCCTACTATGTCCTCTGCGACGTACAGTTTCGATGCGGTCTCTGCCGCTTCCAGTTTAACGTGGGCGAGACATTTGTAGCAGACATTCGCGGCCACCGATCCATTCCGCAAAAGATGCTGCACGGCGTAAAAAGCGCACTTCTCGAATACGAGGGAGAAGGCGAACTCCCAACCGTTCTGGATAGGGCCTGCATCCAGCCCTGCCGAGACAACGACGATGTTCCGCCAGGAACGCGAAAACGAACGGTCGGCTACCATCCGGGGTGTCTGGACATGTGGGGCTGTGGCGACAGGCTACCACCATCTTCACTACACGCCGCCACGGCATACGCATTTACACCAACTCATGGGGACGGCACGAGCTACGAGGCGGCAAGGCGCGGCCGCATCCTTTCCTTTCTTCACAGGGCACTGCCAAGGCTGTTTTCTGACTGCAGAGCCCGACTGCCGGCCGAACTGTGGTCGGCAATCGTTAATCTCGTTGTCGACGACGGTGACGATGATGACACGAACGGCAGGGACGATTACATTGTACGACTGTATGCCATTGAGACGATCCGCCAGCTTTGGGAGCAACGCCAGACGGAGACCAATGCACCCGAGCTGGACCTTGACATAGACCTAGACACGACGTCTAGCATATGGGCATCGTACATTTGCATCGATGGAGTGCAATATGTTCAACGGCTGACGAGCACGCTGCCAGACGGGAATGAGTCGGCTTTCTGGAGGAAAGCCACGAATGCGATCGGCACAGGGACGAAAATGACGCTCTACATTCTACAGGACCATCTTGGTGTACGCAAAGTTCTGATTTCCACTGGAAATGACGATGATGTGAAGAACCGGCTGGCCGAGTGCTACAAGACAAGGACAACTACAGAGGCCTGGTGGAGGCGTGTCCAACTCGAGCCTGGACACCAACTACGCGTGATCTCTGATGGTCTTAAAATCCGCTCGATAAAGGTCTTCCTCAAGAACAAGGATGAATATCCTGGGGACTTGGAGGACATGGTCTGGCCCGTCGGTGCTTTGGTCCCAGAAGAAGAGAGCCTCCACACACTCCAGTACTGCCCGTCAGTATTTCCCGATAAGGACCGCGGCTCCTGGTACATGGCGTCCATGGACTGCAACGCGCCCGACATTACGGGCTATTCGGCTCTGTGGACGCGCAACAATCTGGCCGTCCTGCATGCCCACAGGGACGGCGAGGACCTGTCGTTTTACAAACACTACGACGAGCTCTACCCGGCCACCGACACCAGCGTCTGGATTTATTTTTCGGTCCTGCCGGGCGAGCGCCTCGTCGACGTCTTTTGCCGCCGCCACGAGGACGGGGACTGCTACATGGGCTTGCTGGTCCGGACCAGCCGCGGGCGACACATGATCCTGGGGCCGGGCCTGCAGGTGCCGGGCAGTATGAATGAAGACGGAAGTTGGAGAGGATTACGTCCCGGGAGCTTCCTGTGGTACCGCCATGTCTGTCGGTTGCCCGCCGACCGGCCGTCGCGCATCCACTACAACACAGCGCCCTACGGCATCCGTCAGTTGGCGTTTGAGGGGAGAAAGGGAGTAAAAGAGACTGGGGGTGCCGTGGAACCCGCCCTCCTCCCCCTCCATCTGTCAACCACCAATATGAATGGCCAGCACTGTGCATGGTTCGCCTCGCTCGACGGCCTCGCGACCGTCACGCCGTCCTACAAGACGAACCCACACTACAAGGACTCGCTGTTTATCAGCGGCTTCCTCTTTTCCTACAGCGACGGCCGGCCGTGCACCGCGTTTGGCGAGTTTCGCCTCGACCATGTGGGCCAACCGTTGCATGTGTCGTCTCCTCCTTCGGCGCACCTCCACTTTGGCTACTCCTACCGCGGCGACTGGGTCCCGTCGCACCTGACCCATGTCGCCCTTGACACGGCGCAGCCCTTTCGGAGGACCACAATAGAAACAGCAAACGACGGCCATGAAATCAGAATCAGCTGGCAAGCCGTCCCGCTGTGGGGCTCGGCCGAAATGTGGACCGACGGCTTCCGGTCGTTTGTCCACCATACCACCAGGCTAGATTCGAGGCGGGACTCGGATTCGGGCTACAGATCGATGCAGAAAGTTATTTCCATGAACTGGAAAGGCAACAAAGACCAAAGGGAGTAACAAGCAATACTTGATTCACTGCCATAACGATAAAGGATAAAGACGTTGTCACAGATCACTTTGACAACAACGTGCGCATCGTCTGGCTCGCAAGAAGGAGGCACAGGGCGACGGAGACGTCGGGTCGACGTCGAGGTCGAGGTCGAGGTCGACGACCACCAACACACATCGACCATTGGGCTCCATGATGTCTTGATCGACACCTTGGTCCAAAAGAAAAGTTCATCTTCGTGCATGATCCAACTTTTGACAGTATTGAATTGACTCTCTTTCTCACCAGAACTTTTGTTGGCTCTAAAGCCCACACGATGACCGAGTCCAGGGCTGGGAGCCGGGCTATCTTGAGGCCCAGTTCCCAGATCCGGCCACGGATCTACCCGCGGCCTACCGGGCCAAGCATGTATACAACTTTGACAGCCGGCCCCTACATTGATCGTTTTATTCTGTCCAACGACAGGCAGGGAGAGTAAGATATTGGTGGCACGAGGAGGATAGTCGACACATAAGGGAGAAGATGGCCTGTTGTGATGAGTCGCCAGTCGCACGCCGTTTGAACCCGTGCCTTTTGACAATATGATCCCAAAAAAAGGAGAGCTTTTCCCACATGGCCAATGTATTATGGACGTGTGGATATGTATCGATAGCTGGTGTAGCAGATACAATTAATGCAGTGTGTAGAGAGGGATGCCTACAGATTTGCTAAGGTCGGACATCGAGTAGGTCTGTATGCGTGGATTGGCGAGACACAGCGGCAGACTCTACCTCTTGAGAATCAAATGATTTATTTTGAAACGAGGTGTGTGAAGAAGGAGAGAAAAATATGGAATAATAGACCGTGCAAAACTGGCATATGGGCAAAGACGCGTTGTGTTGTGAAAACATCAGGCGCGTTAATGGGAAAGCCACGTGTGGTGGCGAACCTTCAGGCCCAAAGACTACAGCAGTTGTGCGTGCACAGTCTCCCACACAAGTTCTTTCCTCCCTCTCTCCTCCCACCTCTTCACGTCATTCACTTTACGGTCGTTTCTTTCTTCATAACATTCACTCACTTGCCATTGCTGTCTATCATTGACTTCACTCTTGGCTTACTTCATTCACTTCTATGCTGGACAGCTCACAGCTACCTGCATTATTTTTCTCCCCACCACTTTTCGTCCAGATTCCCTCCTCACCCTTCCATCAGATTCACATACCCCTCACATCGTCCTTCATTTTCCTTCGCTTTCTTTCCTTGTTTCATCTCTGTATCTTCCAACTGATAGTCGAAACGAATAAACCCAAGTTGACTGTGCCAGCATAGGATACATCATGGCCGACGACGACAACAGACGCTCGCTGACGCTCGTCATCGAGCCGTACTGCGTCCTATGTCGCCGCAATCTCCCCGAGTGCAAGCACGGCACGAGGTTCGGAGCGCCTCTCGAGAACGACGACGTGGGAGACTGGGAGACCGAGTGCCTTGGCTGTGAGTATTCCCTCTACGATGTCTTCAATGATCACAACTGACACACCACAGTCTTTGACGCAAGTGACCCTGCCGCTCAGCACGCAAACGTCACCCAGCCCTCCCTGCATATTTTTCACACGTCTTTGCGCGAGAAGGCCTGGCCGCTGCGGAACTTTGACAAGGACGAGGACGTCAACGTGCCGCCGCCGATGAGCCTCCGTCCCAAGGACGAGCAGGCTGCAGATAGCACGCCCGCAGTCGGCGTCTACTTCTCCAAGCGTTGTGCATACACCTCTGACCAAAGCAACGGCAGCTCCCAGCGGTCTCTCTATTTTGTCCACAGCGACTGCTGGAGAGCTACTTGCCAGCTACGTGAGGGACAACACAGCCAGCCTCAAACTTTTTGGAACTTCAACCGCCTCTTCCGGCTGGCCGAGCAGCTCCGGTCTCTCATCCCGCGTCAAATCGAAGACGGCAAGAAAGAGTACAAGGCGGCTCTCTCTTCAATTCTTCCTCCAGGCTACCCGTCTATCGACAGCCTTGAAGATACACCGCCAGCCACTGAAACATCGACCACCCTGATCCAGATGGCCACCTCTCTTCTTCCGCTCGAGATCCAGCGCCAGATCGCCGACTACCTCGACGACGGCCATGCTCCCTCTATCCTCCGAGCCATTGAGACCGCCTCTCGAATTCAACACCTGCTCAAGCCGCACAAGAACGACAACACCTCCAGCTAGTCCCTGAAGTCGCATCCTGTGTTGACGCTCAAACCGCAGCCTTTACAAAAGGACGACGGCCACAAGACCAAGACCACGTACTTGATGGCCCGCACCATCTGCCTCTTTGGCTACGAGTACCTCCAGAGCGTAACGAGTGTGTCGTTTGACGACGCCGAGCACAAGGAGTTTCTCGAAAAACAGGAGCAGCGTCGACTCGCCCGCAGACACGCCGCCGGAGCTGGCAGCGGCAGCCCCTGGCCTTACCAGATCGTCCTCCGCCCGCACGACCAAATCGCCGGCCTCCGCATCTACCTGGGCCCGCTAGGCGTCATGGGCTTTTCCGTCAAGTACGCCAACGGCGGCGGGTCCGAGATGCTCGGCGGCCGCGTCATTCCCCCGGACAGCCGCTGCGCCCTGCAGCAAAAGTGGTTCAGCGCCGGCCAGCCCACGGTGTCGGCCGTGAGAGATGTACGTTCATCCCTCCTCTATCCTGTCTTGTCTCTTCTGCTAACCCTTCCAGGAGATAAAAGTGGTCGGCCTGTTTGCGGCCAATGGCGACCTCGCTCCTCTCCGTTCTCTCGTTCCCGAAATCCCGCCATACATTGATCCCACCGATCCCACCGGCACAGCCTACCCCGTGCCCGCCGAGTTCGCCGAGCTCGTTAACCCCAAATGGCCAGAGCGCGTGCTCTGGGACTGCGGCTCGCCCATCGCCTTTCGCCCGGGCCGGTTGACGATTGTCGATACAGACCTTGGCTCTGGTGCAGAAGCGTACCCCGGTCTCCGCCACCACCCCGGCCGACGCGTGTGCCATTTCCTGCCGTTCAACATGCTGGTCAACGGCAAGCCCGAGTGGGCCTCGGGCCTCACGGTCTACTGCACGCCCCTCGGCGGCATCACGGGCGCCACCGTCCACTTTGCCGGCGACGGCCTGACGCACTCGGAGGTGCACAAGCACGTCGGCGGCTTCACGGGATCCGCCATCCACCTCGAGCTCGTGCCGGGCGAGTTCATTGACTTTGTCGGCATGCTGGTGCAGCGCGAGCCCGAGAAGTCGCCCATCGCGCCGTTCTTAATGGTGCGTCATGCTCCTATTCATCCCCTTCCCGTACCCCGCTAACGATGTAGGCCGCCACCAACCTCGGCAAGGTCGTCGTGTTTGGCAGCCTGCAGCCCGCGCTGGTCGGCACGCACTCCATCCCGCTGGTCGACATGGCCATGGTCGGCAACCCGGTGCTGGGCCTCTTCTTTGACCGCCTGACGGTCGGCGACGGCGGCTACTGGCGCAGCATCGGCACCCGCACCATTCCCAGGCCGTCCTACCTGGCTGATCTCGACTTGGAGAGTGACGACGATTATGTCTCCCCGGCCCTGCGCATCGACCTCCCCTTCCCGCCCATCCCCGAACACATGGTCTGCCGGAACATGTACCGCTACTACTCGTTTTTCAGCTGCGTCATTCTCGAGACGGCCAGCCTGCACAGCCTGCCGGGCTACGGCGTTGGCGGTGACATTGACGATGCTGGCGACGCCGGCGACGCCGGCGACGCCGGCGACGGTACTGAACATGGACATGGTATTGGCGACAGCGCCTCCGCCTCCGCCTCCGTCGACGGCATCGCCCGTATCCAGGTCTGCCGCCGCGGCGACCGCGTCTTGGGAATGGCCATCCACCACTCCGGCCGCAACAGCGACGGCGGCCACCCCATGGTTTCTATTCTCGGCAGCTGGACGCCGACCGTCTGCGGTGGCGACGCCGCCCGGCCCGAGACCTATGTCCAAGAGCTCGACGTCGGGCCGACGCTCTTCCCGACCATCAAGTTTGTATACTGCACCAACGGCGAGTTCATCCACGACATTGTCGTCGTGCCGCAGGACGACCTTGGCGAAGAGGTCGAAGCCGAGCCCACACCGCCCATCCCCGACACACTCGGCCCGTGCACGCCCCTCGTGCCCTCTGACGTTGTCATTGACACCCGGGTTCACAAGACGATTGCCTGGTGGTTCCACGAATACGGCAACCGCGTCGAGATCTGGGACCGCGCCTTCGCCGGCGTCATGTGGCCGGGTCGCGACGGTGTGCCGCCCGCGCTGCAGCCCAAGGAGCTCATCGGGCTGGACTGTGCAGTGGAGCCGGAGATTCTTTTTGCAAGCCCGGCAGCGGGCACTCCGAAGGAGGAGTGAGGGGCAAGTGAGGAGTCTCGTAGAGGAGATTGCGACTTGTCAGTGTTGACAAAGGCCGTTGAAGACGGCAGCAGCATTCTTAAGACGAGTTCGTTGGCAGTTGCCGTGTCAAAGTACAACCTTGAGGCAGAAATAAAAATATTGAAAACAAATGGCAAAATCAAAATCGTGTGACCACTAAATCACCAGACTGAAACCATGACCGACGCCTAGTATCGGCGTAGATGACAGTATTGTGCATACCCAAGAGAATACTGAGGCATATGTGACCATGCCGTGTGTGGAATGGGCATGTGAGTCCATGGTGAGTTGTACAGTGACGTGTTGAGATCCATCTCCACAAGTTTTCTCTTGTTCATCACTTTCCTTTCATAAATGCATCAGATGCGATTCATCTTCTTATGACCATATCTACTTGCTCATTCTTAGCCCTCCATCATCTCACCTCGTTGTAACCTTCTAGAAATGGCTCCTACACTTCCCACCTCTTCTATTTAATCACAGATTTTCCCGCTTTTCTTCCTTTTGCACCTTGTCTCCTACCATCAAATCTCGAGATCACTCCCTCACGATCGTCTTCGCAGACTATCCTCTTGCCTGCCAAACTTCGTCTGCAATCCTCTACAGACCGACCTTGTGGCTCCCATCACCCAGTGCTTTCAGTCTGGTGTCTCTAAGCCTCACATTTGTGTGGTATCTAGCCTGATCAAACCCTACCTTTGACGAACCCTGACGGGTCCCAATGCCGTTGGTGATATCCATCGACAGCCGCTACTCAACCGCAGTGCAAAGCAGGACCAGTTTCATCTGCAACCTTCGACAGATCGACAGATTGACAGTTCTCTTTTCTTTTCTCTGCTACGACACTTGCATTCACACGCCCTTGCCTTAGTTTGGTCTCTCAACCTAGCCGATTGTTTGGCTGACCCAAGAGGTCCTTACTTAGTAGTGAGTTGTTTCAATTTTTGATGCCAAAAACAGCAATAACAATCATGACAACGTTTCTTGCTGACACGGACCACCACCGGTCAAAACAAGTATGGGTTCCGTTTGGGAGTCTCTTCCCAGCGCTCGTGGGAACTCGTGCGGTTCCAGTCTCTGATCTGGACAATTTTGGATCGTCAGTCTTGGGTCTCATTTTTGATCGGAGACCTGCTGGGTTTAAAAATCTGTGCTCTCCAATCTCCTTTCTCCTTTTGCACCACGCCATCCTTCTTCATCCTCTCGGCCCTGACATCCAACGCTTCCGTTTGCATCAACTAAGACCAAGGAGGAAATGAATAGAGTCAGCTTTGAAACCAACACTTCCAAGAAGACGGCTGCTCGAGACAAATTGATGGTTCCCACCCTCGTCGTCCAAAAGTGTTTGATATTTGTGCCGCCGAGCAAAAATGAAATATCTAGCAAGGACGCACGAACAGATCCTATTAATTACTAATTACCCGGGCAGCTGGCAGCACATGTCTAAAGATAAATACAATCAACCTTATCGTGCTATACGCTCGGTCTAAAACGGTTTCCATGAGCCGTGTCCATGCCCATCGTCGACATGAACACGTTCAACTGTCGACATACACTTGAGATCAATATTGATAAAGGATAACCACAACCCAATGGATGACAAAGAGTACACTACAAACTACAAACGCACGAAAATGTGTCCTTGACTTGGACTGTATATTGTGATTCATGTCATTGTCGATTCGCTCTCAAATCGTCGTCCGTTTGCGGATCTGTACTCGGCCGAGTTGGTGGCAAACTCCACTGTGACCCACACCATTTGACACAAGCAAACGGAAAGTCAACAAATGCCATTTTAGGAAATTTTTGTGCCAACTTGACGTATTTATCATTGGCTGCCTCGATCACTTTCTGATATGGCACTTTCCTCTTGCTGTTGGATGCACAAGTATAAACGTCCCCCCCACGCCCACTTACATCCCACGCCATCCTTCTTCAGCTTCGTCACCCCCACGCCATTCTTTAACGACAATTCATACATTGACGACACAAGGGAATATCAGCCTTTCGTTTCAAACATGGCAGGCATGCATGAGGAGACGAGGACTGTAAGCCTCATCCCTCAGAATGTCTGCACTCTTTGCCGTCTCGAGCTGCCGCGTCTGGGAAGAAAGACCGACATGCACCATCCACCCCAGCACGAGCATGAGCACTCCTGGCAGACCGATGTTATCGGATGTATGTCCTTTCCCCTTCACTTACTCCGTATCGATGATCGTCGCTGACTCTGAAAATTTTAGTTGTCGATTTGAGCGGCCGTGAGACTGTCTTTGGACACCCGGCTGGGCGCCCAGATGTTTTTGCGTTCAAGACCAATCTACAAATCATGGCACAGTTTCCAGTAACAGACGCCATCAATGACCAGGAGAGTCTAGACCACATTCTCGTCGTCAAACGCAAGAATACAGAGACTTTGCGCAACCGTCCACGAAAGGCCACGCTTGTTCTCTCGCAGAGGAGCGGCAGCAGCAACAGCGACTACCACCCTGAAGACATCAGCAACCGCGACCGGCGACCCCTCTACTTTGTCCACACCAGCTGCTGGAAAGTCGCCCGTCAACTCCATGAGCTGCCACAGCAGACTGAAACTGAATCCCAGAGACCAGCCAGTCCTTGGACGTTTGTTCGCCTGTTCCGCCTCGCCCAGCAGACTAGGCACATCGTTCCAAGCAGCCACAAAGATCGCAAAAGCGAGTACCGTGGAGCCTTGTCCGGCTTGCTCCCAGCCCATATCTGGCGTTATGATGATCAGGCCCTGTCGAGCCACGCACCGGCTTCTCTGTACACCACCGGCCTCGCGAGCCTCTGCCGTAGAGCGACGACAGTGCTGCCGACTGAGCTGCAGCGGAAGGTATCGACACACGTGGACAGTGGCCTTGCAGCGTCCCTTCTCCGAACCGTGGAGACGATCACCACTCTCGACAGCCTCATTCAGCCACTCCACGCGAAAGACGGGAAAGGCGATGGCGGTAGCTACAGCAGCCTGCCACTCTTCCGCCCGCTTCTCACCCTCAACCCGCCGCCGCCCAGACGCAGAGATGCCGGCTACGAGACATATCTCCTCGCCCGTACAGTGAGGCTGTTTGGCGTGCCCCATGTCCAAGACCTACGCCAAGTCGCCTGCACAAATGAAGAGCTCAACGCTCTCCTCCAAACCCCTAGCACTGCCGGCAGTCGACGCCCCTAGGATGGGTGGATTCAACTTGCCAAGGGCATGCAGATTACTGGCATGAAAGCCTGGATTGGGTCCCTCGGCCTCTTGGCCTTCTGTGTCCAATATGTCGACGGCTCGCAGTCCGACGTTTTGGGAACACTCCTCCCTGATCCTCACTTGCGCGTTTTGGTCCAACACAAGACGTTCCGTACCGACCAGACCAGCGTCACCCTCATGCGAGACGTAAGTTGATTGCCTCTTTTATTATGGCACCTTGTCTGTGGTATTGGATAAATTACAAACATACAAACATATTAACAAAATCAAAATGGCAGGACATCAAGATCCTCTCCCTCATGGCCGGCGGCGACGTGCAAAGCCAGGATCCTGCGGAGTGGCCCAAGCGCGTGATTTGGGATGCCAACGTAAACGCCCAACTTGTCACTGCTACTGGTCTGATAAGAATGGTCGACACCACCGCGTTCCCAGCCGAGCCCCGGTACTACCCAGGCCGACGTGTCTGCCAATATCTACCGTTACAGCTCCGTGTCGACCGTGGCGGCCGCCGGCTCGAGCATGCCACCGGACTCACAATCTACTGCCGTCCTGAAGGCATCATCGGTGCCACGGCTCATTTTGGCATCGATGGCCTGACCGAGTCGACCGACCGGCGCCACATTGGTTGCAAGCACGGTTTGCCCGTCCACCTCCGCTTACTTCCCGATGAGTTTGTGACTTTTGTCAGCCTTCGTCTGCCAGTCCCCGGCGACCGTGGACCATCGATTATTGTACTTGTGTATCCCCTGTAATTGACGTTTTACCTCTCACCCCGTACGCCTTTGCTAATAATTCCAGATCTCTACCAGCTTCCAGAGCGTCGCCTTGTTTGGCAGCGCTTATCGCTCGTTTGGGCCCGGCGTCTCCGCTCCCATCACCGACGGTAGCCACGGCCGTGTGCTCGGCATTGTGGTCGACAAAATGGCCATCGCCATCGCCAGCGACTGTGTCTGGCGCAATGTTGGCGTCCATGTCGCAGACCCGACCCAGCCGGAGCCCACGCCGGCATTATCTACCGACGAGAACAAGAACAAGAACAAGAACAGTCCGCCTCCGCCAGCTACCCTCACCCTCCACCGCCCGCTTTCCCCCCCGGCTTCTCTAGATCCCAATGACTTCTTATCGACGGCTTTCTTTAGCTCGTTCAGTCTCAAAACTCTAGGCGACAGAATTGGTCTCACCCGCATCCAAGTCTGTCGCAAAGGTGGACTGGTCATTGGGATGGCCATCCACCAGGTGGACGCCAGAGGCGACAGCCACACCACCATTCTGGGTCGATGGACACCCGAAAGGACAGGCCATACGAACAAGACATTCATCCACGATCTTGATGTCCGTGGCATTCCATTCCCTACTTTAAAATTCGTATTCACGCCCGATGGCACGTTCGTCCAAGATATTGTTGTCATCCGGCAGCAGGACGAAGACGACCTGATCATCTGGCCCGTCGAAGAAGAAGATTTGATCATTTGGCCCGGTGACATTACCGTCGACTTTGCACAGCACAAGGTAAGCATTCTTCTTGTTACTATTATCCTTTTACTAATGTAAAACCTTTTATACTAACACACGTCTAGTCTCTTTGCTGGTGGTTTTCGATGGACAGCGACCGCGTCGAGTTGTGGGAGCAGGCCTCTCTCCCAGTCCAGTTCCCCGACCCGACTGGCGTGCCGGATGCCTACCAGCCAAAGACTCTCTACAATTTTGATGGCACGACAGCCTGGGAGTGACACATCTCCCCCGACTTTGCGATACAAAAAAGAGAGGACGTCTGCGGCGATCATAAAGATGGAGACAGACTGCTGGACAGTCAGGAGCTACTGCCTGCAGTCGTCCTATTACGTTTTAATATCTTTTTTTGCATATTCCTCCTAGACTTCTGCCATCTAGTGGTGAGCCGTGGCTGACTGGAGATCACATGACGTCTCTGTATGAGCTACAGCACATGGAGAGTGACGATTCTGTTTGCGAATAAGCGGAGAGCGAGACTGGCTCTTCCTCGAGGAGGTGACGGAGGAGTGCATACTCTTGAAGAGCCATGTGTGAGAAGAAGTATTTGCTGGGTGGAGGAGTTGAGCAGTGGTTGGTATATTATATTTTGGGACGACAATGTGAGAGAAATCTACAAAATCTACGACATGCAATAACAAACAATCCCGACCCGGATCATTGAAAAAGTCGTCATGAGAGCTGAAAAAGCTGAAAGAGCTGAAAGAAAATATGACAGCCGACCATGCATTGTCTTCTGTGAGAGCATATTTTTCTGAACAAGATGTGATGTAATTTGTGCTATGCCATCTTGTTCACTCTCCTTCCTTGAAAAGACCCAGACATTAAAACATGTTAGCCTATACTTGCCACTCAGGAAACAAAGTATCTTTGGTCACATTTTGATATCTTGCCCTGAATATCTGATTCGACGATGCTTCATCTGGACCGGCGGAAATAGCTCTGCAGACGGCCCTCCCGACAGCAAACGAACACCACACCAAACCAAAAGAACAATATCAAGTCCTCCAAAGTATGGCCCATTGTTTTCGATTCTCAAGTCTCAAAGTTGCAGTTTCACCTCGATATCACTCTGTGCTCACATTGACTGTTTGCAGGGCGGACGCGTCGGTGGCGAAACCACGTGGACACCTCCCAACTGCGTAGATAAATACGCGCTCTTCCCCCTGTGGGTGTCAAAAGGCAACCCTTCATCTTTTCTCTTCTTCTTCGTCTTCACCCACACCATTCTAGCTCTACGTTGCTTTCTGGATGAGCGACAATCCTCCTCTCGGCCACCCTATTCCGACTTGTGCAGAATGACGTCGGCCATGGCAGTCGCCGGACCAGTCACGAGGGTCATCCACGTTGTCGTCCAGCCGTTCTGCATTCTTTATCGGCTCGACCTGCCGGAAGCATTAATCAAAGGTCATGTCGGTCACCCTCTCTGCCGCAACAACGTTGACAGCTGGGAGACCGATCTTATTTCTTGTATGTTCCCCGTTCACTACAAAGCTTCTCCCTAGCGAACTACTACTGACAGTCTTCTTTTCTTAGTTTTTGATGCATCTACGGCGGACAACGATGGCCAGTCAGAATCGTCCACGGGACACGTCGATATCCATGTTTTCCGGACCGACATCAGGACCGCCAAATGGCCCCCTCATGACTCCACCGCTGGTGAAAATGGAGAAATGAACGCAACATTTGAATTCCGGCGTATGAATGTCCAGCATTTGTTCGTGTTCCAAGACGCCCAGACTCAGGACCCGGCTCAGGCCCGGCTCAATAGGACAATGTACTTTATGCACAGTGCCTGTTGGAAGATTGTTCGACAGCTACCGGCCACGACGGGCTCTAAGCGTTGGTCGTTCCAGCGCATCTTCCGCCTTGCAGAAGACACACGCATGATCGTGCCTCGGAGCCACAAGGACAGCGACACTGAGTATCAGGGCGGCTTGTCTCACCTTTTGCCCCCAGGCCTTTTGTTCCGTCCCAGTATCCAGCGCCAAACAACGCACCAGAACGACCTCTCCTCTCTCTTCATGCTGGCTACCAGTATGCCGCTCGAGCTGCAGCGCCAGATTGCGGCCTCACTCAACAGCGGCCTTGCCGCGTCGTTGCTTCGAGCGATAGAGACGGCTACGAGAGTCAAAGACTTTGTGCACCACGACACGTTACTTTGCCCAAATCCAAACCTAAATGTCCGGAGCGATCTTCTCCTACATTTGAAGCCACGCCAGTCGCAGCACGAACAGAGCAATGAGTCGGTTTATTTAATGGCACGATTTGTGCGTCTCTTTGGCGTCACCTACCTACACGACGTCCGCTCGACAACTGTCACTCATGAGCAAGGCCAAGTCATTACCATTAAGCAGGCCAACCGCCTGAGGCAAAACCTGCATCGTCTACCTGGCAGCACGTCGAGCACGACTGGTCCTGGAAGCCCCTAGGAAGGGAAGATCCAGATCCAGACAGGCAAGGACATATTTGGTCTCCGGGTCTGGATCGGGCCGTACGGCATCGTGACATTCAATATCCTGTACGTTGGCGGACAGGAGTCCAATGTGCTCGGGACTGTGCCTAGGAATCTTGACAGCCGTTGTCTTGTGCAGCACAGACTGTTTACAGACGACGAGTCCTCCGTATTTGCGGTGCGGGACGTAAGTGACCCTCACCCTTTCGCCCTTTCTTGTTCCGTCTCCCTTACCTTGCTAACAATTTTCCTCCTGTCGTAGAGTATCAAAATCCTGTCCATTATGTCTGGCCAAGAGCATGAGCATGACCATATGCCGAGTCCAGGGCCCTACGAATGGCCACAGCCGACCATTTGGACTGCAGACTCTCACATCATTACAGCCACCGGGCGGATGCACATTGTTGACACTCATCCCTTTCCAGTCGAGCCTCGTCATTACCCGGGCAGGCGTATTTGCCATTACCTCCCTCTCGCAGTCCTGAACGGCAACCGGATCTCCCGCGCAACGGGTGTAACCTTTTATTGCACGCCGCACGGCATTGTTGGCGCAACCTCGCACTTTGGCGGGGACGGCCTCGCCGCATCGAAAAGGCGACACCACACCGCATGCACACACAGCACGCCTATCCATATGCAGCTGGCGGCTGGTGAAGTCATCACCTTTGTTGGCATGCAGGTCCCGGGTATTGGCCGCCCGGACCATGGCACACGCGGACCGGCTCTCGTCGTAAGTGATTCTCTGTCTCACTTTTTATTTTATGCCCTAAAGGTTCCCTCTACTAACACTGCTAGATATCGACGAACCACCTGAATATTTTGCTTGTTGGACCCGCCTATGCCTCGCTGGAAGGCTCGACCTCGGTCCCCATTACCGGCCCGGACAATATCAACCCCGTACTGGGCTTGTTCTTCGATACGATGGCCGTGGGCAGTGACTGTGTGTGGCACAACGTTGGCGTCCACATGGAGGACCCCCGCGTAGACCTGTTCCTGCTGGTCACTGTTACCTCTAAGAGTGGCAATGACCAAGATGAGGGTGAAGCCAAATTGAGCAACAAGCACGGTGGCGACAACGACAACGTCGATGCTAAAGGATGCACGGATAACAGCCATCACCAAAATCACGATCATGCTGACAGTGTCTCTGATGACAACGATAACAACGACAACGACAATACTGGCAGCAGTAGCGATGGTGAGGACGACGAGGCGGATGACGACGGAGAGGATGACACGCCCCAGCCGATCGCCCTCGTGTTTCATGCCCCTCCAATTCCTCCCTCTGCCGCAGACCGCGATGTCTTTACGGCCTCTGCCTTCTTCTCCGCCTTTAGCTTGGAGATCCTCAATGAAGGTATCTCCCGCGTTCAAGTCTGCCGCCAAGGAGGACGGGTGGTTGGCATGGCCATCCACCAGATCTACGAAGTAGATGGAGTGTACATGACAATCCTGGGGAGGTGGATGCCAGAGGCCACGGACGGGCAGAGCAGCACTTTCGTACGCGACCTCAACCTGAAAGGCAGTTTGTTCCCAGTGCTAAAGTTTATCTTCACTCCTGATGGGACGTTTGTCCGGGATGTTGTAGTCGTCGACGGGTCCCAAGATGATGAGGAAGACCTCCTTGTCTGGCCCGGAGACATTGTCATCGACACAGCAACACAAAAAGTGAGTAACCCATGACGGATCGTTTCTCCTAGTCATGCATATTGATAACTAACACTTCATCTTCTACAGAACTTTGCGTGGTGGTTCTCTGCCGACGGTGACCGTGTCGAGCTCTGGGAACGCGGCTATCTCGAAGTCGTCTTCCCGGGCCCGACAGGTGTGCCCGACGCATACCAACCGAAACCTTTGAGCAGCTTCGACAGCCCGCTTGGCCAGTGATAAGCAATGTTTCTGGAGTTTTGTATCGAATTGGGGGCTTAGGACAAGGCGGAGATGGAGTACACGGGGAAATGAAAGCTACACTTTTGGCCACTACTCATGGCCGTCATCACCAAAGGTCGTCAACCTTTACAACTGAATGATCCAATACACTCTGCTGCGTCTACAACAGCCACTCCTTCTGTGAAATGTCATGAAGAACAAATGTTTGATGTGATACGGGTCACTGAAGTCGATAGAATGGGACCGCCGAGACCAAGCATAGCGAGTACCTTGGCCTCTCCTAAGCCTCTGTACTTGTTGACTTTTGGGAGTACGGCCAGTTGACATACACGTTCCCTGCAAAATTCTTTAATAGGTTCCGATCTATGACGGTCAGCGTCCGTGAAAGCAATGCTTGATGGTCAACGCAACGAGCACAAAATATTGACAGAAATTTTTCGCGAAAACGGAGGCGATAATAAGGCCTAGTGTACGCCCACCACTGGGTGAGCAGACGGTGCATATGGCTGTCAACTTCGAGGGTCCGCATACCTTGCTCTTGCGGTATCTTCCCTGAACTTTTGTTTCAAACGCTGCTCATCCGTCCAACGAGATGGCCGTTGAAGAAGAGAGGGTCTTATGAGTTTTGTTGCCCGGCACAATACCGGCCGCGGTGGCCGCGTTTGATGCCGACTGGTGTTCTCTTTACGCCTTCACCTGAATTAGGCGTACAATGTATCGCACATAGCATGCAGTATGGAGCACACTATGACGAAATTTCAAGTCCATGAAGGAATACTATGATCAAGTAGCAAAAGTGCCAAAGTGTGAGAGACATGTGAGAAATAGCTGAGAATACTCGATGCGTTTGTGCTGTGACGTGGGAAAAAAGTGGGCCCCTGAGCTAAAGTCAATAAATGCACCTTGTGTGCCTCGCCACCGTCGACCTCTCCTACTCTCCTTCCCTTTTACTTTTCTCCTCGCCAGCCTTCGCTTCTCTCTCTCATACAAGTTATGACACTTGGTGCACTTTCACTCAGCCATCCTCCTTTCGACATCCCTCTCTTCTCTGTACGAGGCTTGGAATACACGACTATCCATACCTCAAGTGAAGTGATGGCCGACCCAGCGCAGCTAGATGGCAATAGCCACCAGCGAATAATCGGCCTCCGCATCGAGACCTACTGCGTGATGTGTAGGAAGGGCCTGCCTCCATGCCGGGACAAAGGCAAAATCGGTGCTCCCCTGCAGCACCCGTGCACCGAGAGTTGGGAAACCGACGTTATCGCCTGTTAGTCAACCCTCTGGACCGTCGCTTCCCTCACAAACAGCTGCTAACGTTTTGCTTTTCTGATTAGTTTTTGACACCTCGGAGTCTGTGGTCGATGGGCCGTACCCTGCTGCACCGCTCAGCGTCTATGCCTTCCGGACCTCGTTGGAGACCGAGACATGGCCACCGTATCAGCCGACCGATGCCCGCGGCGACATGCGCCCAGTCATGGTACTCCGCCGCAGAGACAAAGACGAGCGCAGCGACAAAGACACGGAGGACAGCATCGGCGTCGTCTTTCCACAGCGCATCTCTGAAGACGAGACTCATGCGAGCCCCTACCGCGCACTATTCTTTGTGCATGCGGCGTGTTGGAAAGTGGCCAAGCAGGTGCAGGGGCAGCAGACCAGTCACAGCCGGAAGCCGAAGTCGACTGTATGGACGTTCGGACATTTCTATTGTCTAGCCGACCAGACCAGGCACATCGTTCCGCACGGATGCAGCGATGACAATGTCAATGTCGAATACAAGGCAGCTCTCACCGGCATTCTCCCTCACAGCTTCGCCCTTGTTGACGATGACGACGATCCAGATCTGATATCAGCTCCGGCACCCTTAGCACAAACGACGGCACCAGCGCAGCCCGACACGATGGCACAGCCAAGCACCAACATGGCCACTCTGACGACCCTGCTCCAAATGACACTGCTTCTGCCTGTTGAGCTCCACGCCCACATTGCAGAGCATGTTGATGGTGGACTAATGGGATCGATCTTGAGATCCATCGAGACAGCGTCTGTTTTTCGAGGCATCCTGCGACCGTGGGTTGAAAAAAAGAGCCGAGCCGCCAGGGAATACCCCAGAGTGCAAAATGTTCTGCCCCTCACCATACCCAAGGTAGAACCATACGGTTGCTTTCTCTTTTTAATGGCCCGGTCTGTCCGCCTTTTCGGCATAGACTATCTTCACGACGTTCAGTTCGTCAAGACGACAGAGGATGGCTTGGAGAAACAGGAGCGCCGCCTACGGGCCCGGAGACGGGATGGAACGGCTAACGCGGTCGGTAATGGTAGCCCCTGGGCTACCAAGATACAGATTCGAGGCGGCCAGAGACTCAAGGGCCTCAGGGTCTGGATAGGCCCGCTGGGTGTTGCCGCTCTTCAACTCTTTTACGTGGATGGTCATTGGTCTACGGTTCTGGGCAGGATTCCCATGCAAATGAACTCCAGATGCACGGTGCAGGAGAAGGTCTTCACCGACGACCAAACAACCATCCAGAGTTTCCGTGATGTAAGTCTTTGCTTCGTGTCTATTCCTCCTTTGTCTCTTTCTAATTTCTAACACCATTGTGCTTTTACAGGAAGTCAAAATTTTGGGCCTGTTCGCAGACATAGATGATCTCTTGCGCCCCAACCCTACCCAGTGGCCAACGAGAACCTTGTAGGACGGGGTCTCCAACATTGGGTGCGAGGCTGATAAGTTGCAGATCGTCGACACTGAAATGTTCCCCTCCTCTCCCCTCCACTATCACGGCAGACGAGCCCTTAGTTTCCTCCCTCTGCAGCTCGACTTGGGTTCCGACATTCACTGGCCTACAGGTTTAACAATGTTCTGCCTTCCCAGTGGAGGAGTTTGTGGCGCGACCGTGCACTACGGCGGCGACGGCGTCCGGTCGTCGGCCGCCCGCTTTCACATGGGGTGCCACTGCGGCATCCCGGTGCACCTCGCATTTCTCCCAGGAGAATATGTCACCTTCGTTGGGCTCAAGGTCAACAATGATATCTCGAACAACCGGGCCATCACTGGCCCGGCCATCGTCGTATGTACTCAATCTAGGACCTGTCTTGTTTCTTCCATTTCATTTGCTAACACGACTTCAGATCATGACCAACATCGCGCGGAGCTTCTTGTTCGGCCCACATCACCCCTCCCTGGATGGCACCATGTCCGTTCCCATCACCAACGTGGAACACGATGATCTACCAGTTCTGAAGCTATTCTTCGACAGGATGACTATCGACGGATGTTCGTGGAGAAGCATTGGCGCTCAGTCGATGGCGCCGCATTACGTCCCAGAACTGGAGGACGACGGCGACAATAGCCAAGACGACAATGACGATGGCGACGACCAAAACCAAGACCAAGACCAAGATCCGAATCCTGTACTACCTCCTCCTCTCCCCTTGGGATGTATACTTCCGGCGCCACGTTTTATCCCTGATCTCGATGATGGCGAGGATTCGTTTAGACAGACGTCGTTCTTTAGTTATCTTTACCTGGCGGAAGAAGTCGAAGACGACGGCGAAAACAATGAAGACGGCGAAGTCATTGAAGACGGGGAAGAAGGGGAAGACGGAATTGCCGCTCTCCAGGTCTGCCGCCGGGGCGAGAGATGCATCGGCTTGGCGATTCATCACACCGCTGACAGACCGGTCACCATTCTTGGCAGCTGGCTGCCCGAAGCCGATAGCTCTCAAGGACCCACTCCCGCACCGCGCACGACCATTGATGAACTTAACCTCCATGGCACATCGTTTCCTACTCTTCACTTCGCCTTTTCTGCGGACGGCAAGACCGTGACCAACATTTCTGTTCTATCTGACAAGGATCCTCGTCACGCCGTGGCTATTGGACCCCACGACATTGTTGCTGATACAAAAGTCGCAAAAGTAAGTCGTTTTCCCCCATACTTTCCCTTTCAAATTCTCATAATAAAGCTAGCTAACTCACGTCTTTCAGCATATTGTTTGGTGGTTCAGCGACCAGAGAGACCTTGTTGAATCCTGGTATCCTGACTTTATTGAAGTGATGTTCCCCGAGCCTGGTCTGCCTTCTCTGTATCAACCCAAACAGCTGTCGGCGAATGACAGCGAGCTCATTGCAACGGACGAATGATAACACTCGAGGGGATATTGTTGGCCAGTGTGGTTGTATGTCTTATGAAGGTTTCAGTTGTGGGAACCGGTCACTATTCGATGGTGGTACGCGGAAAGGGGGAAACAGAGTCTATGGGAATGAGAATCTACAAGTCAGGTGTAGCAAGAACGAAATGATTGCTGGCTACAATACTTCCGTTTGCTTTCCAGTTATATTTTCTTGCATTCTTTTATCGTGGCATACATCAATGGGAAGAAGCGTATGCCATATCATTATACCTGAGAAACAGCGTTTTTTTGTTTAATATTTTATGTTGTTTGGAGTAAAATCTGGCCACTTTCTGTCGTAAAATATTTTAAATAATTTTATTTGTTCTGAAACTGTGCAGGTAAAACGTAAAAATAAAAGACAAGAATTGTACTCTTTCCTCAAATGGAGTTTTCAATCCATGAACAGTCCATTTCCTCCTCTAGACATCATGTATCCCCAATAGTACAAGTTGTAACACACTGTATCAATAATGGACGCAGATATGTCATTGACGGCAGCCAGGTCCAGCCAGACGTGCATGATTCGGTCACTCGTCGCCCAGGGCCGGATAGGAGTCGTCGCCCGCCACATCCTTGGGAAGCATATGCGCTGGCACCGGGGCCTCGGGCTCTGGAAATGTGACCATAATGCGGAAGGCGTCCTGAATCTTGACGACGTCCCGGTTCTTGTCATGCCACCAGAAAAAGTGCTTGTGCACGCGCGTGTCGACGATAATGTCATTTTCGCCGACGGCGTCGCGCGAGTACCGACCCTGGCTGTCCCGGTGGATGACGGCAATGTTGCGGACAACCATGCCGAGTCCGCCGCGCGAGACCTTGAACTTGAAATGGAGGACAGGGAAGCACGAACCGCCCAAGTCGAGCTCGTGGATTGTTGTCGGCTTCATCGCCGACGGATGGCCGCGGGCCAGCAAGTCTTTGCCGACGGGCGCCACCCATCTGCCCAGGATCGTCGTCTTGTCGTAGTGGCCCACGGTCTCGTGGTAGCCAACGTGTGTAATGGCAAGTCCAATGCAGCGCTTGCCTTGCTGGCAGACCTGGACACGCGAGATGGTGCCGTAAACGTCGTCGCTGTACTCTGTGCCTCCGTCTTCGTCCTCGTCCTCGTTGTCGTCGTCATCTTCGTCGTCATCTTCGTCGTCGTCATCTTCGTCCTCGTCCTCCTCCTCGTCCTCGTCCTCGCTCTGGATCTCGGCCTTTCTGAGAGTAAAGTGCGTAAAGAAAGCGGTGAGGGAAACGCCACCGGTTTCGTCGTCCAGACATGGGATGAATGCGCGGGGAAGCGGAAGGGGATTGGTGTTGGTGTTCGTGTCAGGCGACGGCAACGGCCGCGTGTGCGCGCCGATGCCTGTCCAAGCACACCCGTCGGTCGTCATTCTGTCGAAGAAGAGACCGAGTACGGGGCGCACAGCCGTCTCGGTAATGAGGGCCGACACGGGGGCGCCCAGGGATGGCTTCATTGGCCCAAAGACGTAGCTGCGGCCGAGGTTTGTCGTGATCTAGGGTGGTTAGAGTACAGTCATAAAAAAGGATAAAAGGATAAAAAGAATTAAAGAATGAAAGACTGAAAGACTGAAAGACTGAAAGACTGAAAGACTGAAAGACTGAAAGACTGAAAGACTGAAAGACTGAAAGACTGAAA